>LWMJ02000364.1:10119-32758 GCA_001693035.2 Taenia asiatica | reverse complement strand
GGGTTTGCGCCAACGCGTTAGCCGATTGCTTGTGAGTCCACGTTGGCTCAGAAACACGCTCACAAGATGACCTCTATGCTTTCACAGTGATCGTTAAATTTTAACGTAGTCATTTACCACCTTTGCTTCCACTTCATTTTAGGCCAAATGATGGGTCAGCAGTTGACTTGGATCTTACATCCCTTGCCAAGTGGCACGAGTTGAAATTATCATCTGCTCGCATTAGTGACTCGTGCACGATTTATTGGGTGTTGGTTATCAGTGAACTCATCAAACATGGCAGCGAAACTCATTTCTAAAATAGCTATCCTACGTAGTGCCAAGCGTCTTTGGTGACGTCACAATTAACTGCGCGTTTACGGGAGGACGTGCTACTCACTCTTGTGCTGAAGAGCCTATTGGCAATCAGTACATCTCGAAGGATATGCCTCAATGCACAAGAACAGCCTTCAGATACACATTTGCTCGTGTTCCTAAACAGATTGTCAAATGAAGGGTCAGACTGCCACTCAGGTCCATCTGTTCCGTCCAAGCCTTCACATGATAAAAGTACTTTTGAAGTCGTAGTAACAGCGAATTGCGGTTTGAAGCTAAATAGATATGCATTTTAACTACAGCAATCGAAATTTCATTTCATCATGATTCGACGCATGCGTCTCCAAACTGCAACCCCGTCGAATGGAATCGCAATGGCCAGTAACTTATTGTGATCCTCCATTTTAATTCAGTTTTACGCTCCACCACATCAAAACAAGCTACTGCTCCCATTGCTGATGTGCAAGATTAGCTACAACTTTTGATAGTGTTTCACTCTCCTTGCCTCCACAGCAAGTTTTAAGCTGTAGCTGCAGTTGTTTGAAGTGTGGATTAGTCCATTTAACTCGTTTAATCAAAGGCTGGCATACCACTCAAAACTGGCCACATAAAATAGAAATGAGCTGACACCTGTGCTAACTGGCCACAGGTAAAACTCCATTGTCCTCTACCGTGAAATGCACCACAGGCTCTGCCACCCACGCACCCACTATGCGCCACCATAGGCTTTCTGACGTGTGGGTCCCAATAAGTTATGATGGCATGCTCCAAGTCGAATAAAAGAAGAGGAAGTGTCTGTGGAATGAACCTGCCACCGACCCTCCAATGCTCACACCAAAGGCTTGACATAGGTTACTACAACCACTTCAACCGACACATCAGCACGCACTGATTTCGTTACTGCTAACCTCTTCACTTCTACAGTTCTCTTGCACTTGTTAGCCATCTCATTACCTCGTGTAAATCACCCACTCAATCTTGTACCTCATCACATAGATGAAAGTGAAGACTGTGTTGATGTGGCAGGCATCCTCACCATATCACCCACCACATTGGCTCAAACGACCCAATGGTAATTGATTTCACGTTGTGTGTGTAAATGCACGGAATGCTCCCGAGGTCAAGAGAATGCCATTCCATTGGCTCACAACACATTTATAAGCACATGTGTGTGGAATATGAGTGCGATTTATTTCTTGAGCAGTGATGTTGCTTCACACCTTTCTCGTTTTATTGGCTACTTCCATCTTACACGCGGAAATCGCGCGGAAAATCCGTGAGATACTTTCTTTTGCTTCACTCTAATCAACATATGCTTAACAATTCTTACAATTGAGGGTATTTGCTAAATTAGTCAATCTAGCACGAGTGAGGTGTGTGGTAAAGCTTCGCTTGCACCACACATCAGTCAAATCTACTTAGTTCAGATAGGTTGACACGCCGCTTTCCTTACTGTTACATCCAATGCTCATCTCTCTTCGAACCTTCTTCACTCATTGTTAAATTGCTCTTCAACTTGCATCTACTTTGTGATACGCATTACTTCGTAGCTTCAATGCATTTCAATGTTTTCACTTGCATGATGCACGCGAGGAATAAAATTAAGGTTTGTTAAAGAAACCCACACTCGTCACTGCTTGATTACAATGACTTCATGCAAAATACATGCAAGTTCATTGCCTCGGGTAGGGTTAGCACGAAAAAATGCTCGTTGGTCCAACCGTTGGTGCCCAGAGCCTAGAGTGCAGCCCCCATAGTTCTCCACCAACTTTCGTCACTCCCCTATACGTCCTGACACTTGCCAATTTCACATCCATATAGATCACTTGGTGGCACGTGGGAGAACGTGGGGTATAGGCCATTCGAAGCATTATCGCCTGCCCAACGGTAATGGCTAATCATTGCTTGCTTTTGTCTGTGCAGCTGAGGATGCGCCCCAAAACGTGGCGATGGAAGTAATCGACTCGCACACAGTGAACATGACGTGGAATGCGCCAAACAAACACAAAGGCAACATCACTCGCTATCTTGTCAGCTGGCGTCTCGGTGATGATCAATATGGTGCAAATTCTACCGTAGATACGTACCATGTCTTCGGAAACTTAAAACCGGAACAAACAATTTCCGCCGCTGTTGCTGCAGTCACTCAACAGGGTGGTTTGGGGATGTGAGAAGTCATTGGTATCTATAGCAAAGAAGTGCTGGTGACTACACCATCTTTGGAAGAAGGTGAGGCCTCCCTACTTCATTGGTCAAGTGCCACAATACTGTCAAAGCATGACTAGATTTGGTAGAATCGAGCCCACAACAGAATCGGATTAATTCTGATGAGCTAATGTATTAACTGCAGAGAGTAAGACATACCCGCTTAATAAGGCAGCCGTGACTATTCCTTCATGCACATTCAGCACCTAGTTGACAGGTGGTTGGTGAAAGACATGGTGGGGAATTTGTTGTTTTGAGTAGAGAAGGGAGGTGCAAATGCAACTACGACGAGAAGCACTCCACATCTTACAAATCCTGTCATAGCAACTTCAGGTACTTCTGCCGCATTATCCACAGAAATCACGGTCGGTCGCACAACCTCCGACGCCTTGGTCACTGCTACTACATTCGCCTTCATGCTCCCAATGCTGTCGTCAATCCTAATGTAAGTCTGTGCTAGCTGTCCATCAACACGCCCACTCCGAATATTATAGCCCACAATGGTGCTTGTCACTCGCGCTGGTCCTTCCATTGCAGGCTTCACTAGTCCAGAGGATGGTCGGGCTGGCAACGGTCCATCTCTGTTTGGCGATCAAGACACTAACCACTGCAAACAATTTTGTGCTAACAAATGCAGTTTTGACATTTTGACTCATTCTCATTGATGGAGAAATGGATCTACTCTAGTGATGTACGTTTTGCGAAACACAAAATGGGAACGGGTTAGGTGAAGGGTATGCTGGCACTTAGCGTGTAGCGATGGGAGGACGCACCACGATGCTGGGTACATTTTCTAATCCACCGAGGCCTTTTTGTCCAAGATTCGAGAGCTTTCACCATCGCGGCTGCTTAATCGCCTCCAACCTGCTCCTCCACCTCTAACTGTCTGGTCATTTCGCTGGCTACACCTTAGATGCAACAGCAGTCACTTCAAGCCCACTGTCAATCAGTCAATAGCAGGTGCACGTGACATCTTTGACCGAGTGAATGGGATGCATTATCCAATGGATCCAGACGCACACCGAAACCCACACGCACCCGGGTCTAATAGCCACTGTTCAGCAACTAGGCCGACATACGCGCGGTGACGTGGGTCTGCTATCCATTCCATGCTAATAACGGAAGCTTTTCGGTCTCACGTTATAGTGTACATTATGAGCGGTTGGTTACTGATGCAATGAAACCAACACTTCCGGAAATGTGGTCGAAAATTTCATGCTCTTTTGACAGCAGTTGTTCTATGGATGGGAAGATAAATCCTAAAATTACGGGCCCTTATTTAGTGTAGCCTTCAATATCCCCTTACGCAACACTTTCAGTGCGTCCCTTCAGCCATGTGGTCTACCTCTGATAGTCCACTAGCACAGAGCGTTGGATTAGCTTGTTAAATCCAAGCTGAGCTCAAGTCGATTCTGTGCCACCTGGGTCGGAGCTTCACCTAACATCTACTGAACGGCAACCAGTCTAGTGCTTCTCTTATGATGCTGCTCGGAGTAATCTTTACATCCAGTTGATATCATTAAACAATTCCAAACGGAAAGAGCAATCCTTGTAAAAATAACAACAGGGATTGTGACTTGCAGTTTTTACCTCGATGAGAAATGTTTGTTCGGTACTCCACGTATCTGCATTACTCAGCCAAGAGGGTTAATTTAAAGCCTCTTTGCAAAAACTCTATGCCTAATGAATAAAACAATAAATAACGAAAAATTGAGGACACACAATCTTGACAACGACATAATAAATTCATCTTGAATAAGGCTGTCCTTCAAGCCTTTCCGGCAAGCAAACTTAGTGAGCATTTGCACAAATTTCAACTGCAAACATCATATTCACACGCGTTTAGCTATCGACATTAGAAAATGAATTCTCTCTTGTTGCACTCTTTAATGTGAAAGGGTTACACAGAGATAGTCAGACACCACACAACGTGGTCCGCACGCAGATCACATGGCTGATATGCACGCACCAACGCCTCAGCCCATGGTGCACCAGTCCACGTTGGCTCAGACACATACACACACACCCGATGACCTCTGTGTTTGCACAATGGCCTTGTCTATTTTGCTCTTTTATCCAATCTCTTAGCTCCTCTTCCAATTCAAATCAGGTGCAGATTTGGCTGCTGAGTGAGCTCTGCAATATCACGCATTCAATCGACGTGAAATCGCCAACTGATTGTTTACTGAATAAGCGGGTTCTAACACCTTCCCAAAGGAAGCTTATGAACGAATTGCTTCAGCCTCCTCTCTGATGCAGTAGTTAGCCGAAGTGGTATGGAGGAACATGCATTTACTCCCGCACAAATGGACTGAGAGGTCATTGGCATGGTGCGAAGGGCTCGCCACAAAGCGTAGGTACTGCTTCCACCGGCTGAAATATTCGTGTTGCTGAACAAATGCAGTACTATTTCACTACACCGAACCTGTCAAGACGTGACTCTTTGGGAATTCAGTGCTTGGGCGCAAGTACTTCACGTGATGGAAATGTATCACTAGTAGCGACATTGAACTCAGCGGAGAGAGTGGATCCTCATGCCGTAGTAGCGAAAAGATAAGACATTCCAGCAAAACTACTGTGTCTTCCTAACCGTAGCCAGCTTCTCCTTTATCCGAGCACCACCTCTGAGCCGTTGTCGAATTTTCGCTGCATCCGACGATTCACTCTATGCTAAACCTCTACAACTTAACGCTATAATGAGAAGTGACGTGGCTTTTTGCACATTCAGCTAATGTCCCCTTTCACTACACCGAACCTGTCAAGACGTGACTCTTTGGGAATTCAGTGCTTGGGCGCAAGTACTTCACGTGATGGAAATGTATCACTAGTAGCGACATTGAACTCAGCGGAGAGAGTGGATCCTCATGCCGTAGTAGCGAAAAGATAAGACATTCCAGCAAAACTACTGTGTCTTCCTAACCGTAGCCAGCTTCTCCTTTATCCGAGCACCACCTCTGAGCCGTTGTCGAATTTTCGCTGCATCCGACGATTCACTCTATGCTAAACCTCTACAACTTAACGCTATAATGAGAAGTGACGTGGCTTTTTGCACATTCAGCTAATGTCCCCTGTCCTCTAATGATAACCCGCGTTATGATCTGCCCTCATCAGCCTATTTGATCACCCTAGTTCTAGTAAATCCTTGCATTCCTTTGGGCACTTGAGCAACACTTTTACACCCCAATTGCACGAGGTGGAGTCCCTAGTCTTGTAGCAAATGCTGGTCCCTATTGTACCCATCGGATACCCCATCCAACACCTCCTTTCGCCTCTATCAGCTGCTGTCACCTCGACTGCCGTCTTTCCTTGGAATAACATTCACATGCAATGGTGGAAAGCATTCATTAGCATATCAGGAGGACCAGAAACGCCCTCCCACAATTTGATGGAAGAACTAATCTATCCTAGAGCCACATTCTGCCGAGCTGACAAAGAAGCACATGTTACAAAATGAGTTTACTATGAGGGCAGATGCTAGGCTTGTACGCGAGTCGGGTCTAAATCGGAGTCTGGTTGCATTGCCCAACACACCTAAGTCACTCAGTCGGCCAATCTCTGCGTGTCTACTAGCAACTGATTGCAGTAAGCATGAATTGACTGTTGTTGCCTTCAAGTGTTACTATCCCAGTAAGCAGATAATTTGGATCCACTGACAGACTGGGCGGCTACTTTCCAAACACAACTTCGAGAGAGGCAACCGCAGGAAGTTTGAACAGCAAAATATCTCTAGATCTAAAGACGGCTCCGGCACCATTATGTCGCCTTCAATCGCTACACGGCAAGTATCAGCATACTGCCAAGCAATTTGGTTCGTAGTTCAGTGCTCTGCCAAAATATAGCATATCAGAATTTATAAGAAGAATGGAACAGGATGTCATAAATTGACGTTTGACAACAAGACCGTCCTTTGGAACAGAAAGTGCTTTTGACAAGCATAAATTTTGATTTGTGATTTTCGAGGTGTATAATATGTTTGATAGATAGCAGACTTACAAGAAGGTTGACTACAGCACTGGAATCATGGACTCAAAGAGCACAAAAGTGGCTAAAGTAGTGGAGTAGACACGCCGGTGATGGTCATTACAGGTTTCAAACCTCAATTCTTCCTTGGTACAGATGTGTCTCTCCAAATCAACATCCACGCTTCAAATAATTGCCATTGGTGCATAGTGGAGCAAATGGAACATCGTTATAAAGCACGCCTACTCCACTGTGTCTTGCTGACTTCATTACGAGGCTTTATTTTGCTCGTCCATATAAATCTTTCCTATAAATACTACTTCTCGGCAAAATGACAGAACTCGCATAGTAGCCCAACGGCTCGGTTGACTACGAGTGTAGCAGCACAAACGCATTGCTCTCTGGGAACCATATTTCATGTATAGGCATGGCCTGCAGGCTATGCTAACGGCCCTTCATCCCCTCCGCACTCTCGTGGGCAGTATCACCTTCCACACGGTCGGAGTTTATTGTGACGTTAGTGAGGGCTCAGGGCACCACATCCTATAAGATGCGCCTTCAGTCATTTTGTCGCATGTTAATTGGTGACTCTGTACTTAATTTTAATTAAATGAGGAGCTGAGAGGTTGGGTGAAGACGAGGAGTAGTGGAGGCCATTGTAAAAAACCAGAAGTCATCAGGTGGACGTGCGAGTGAGCCAACGTGGATACGTGTGCCATCGGCTGAGGCGTTGGTGCGTGCACCTCAGCCGTGTGATGTAGGAGCGGACCACTGCCTTGGACATGCTTGACTGTCTCTGTAACTCTTTCATGTTGAGTCGTGCAACGCCTGAATATTACTATTATTCATGATATTGTTAGCCAAACGCATGTAAAAATGACCTTTAACAGTTAAAATTAATTCAGATGACCACCACAGTGTCAAGTGTTGCCCCTAAATATAGCAGGAATTATGTTTATCATTTCTGCCGCTATATCTATGCAAATCGTTCTCTACTGCTCAGCATTGCCCAATTCCACTAAATAGATTGAACTTATTACTTGGAGCAATGGCTTCAGAGGGTCACGGAGAGGTTTTCCACCTGATTGGCAAATCTCAGGCGCCATAGTTCACTAATTCTTTGAAAGTAAACCACTTCGTGTGGATTCACTTACGCCTTGAAGTGGATTTTTGGAATTAATTATTTCGCAAGCAATCAAAAGAAAGGTGGACCGGGATCCAAGTTGTCTAGATGGACGGCAGCTTTCACATTGTGCATGCAAGAAATGGCTAATAGGGAGGCTGGATGATTACATTTCTTCAGTGACCTAGTTAAACTGAGTCGAAGCACAAATTGTTTGGCACAAAGCTGGAGCTAATCACGGATTTTCACGAATTCGTATCTCCTGTTTACCTCAAACACGGCTTGTGCAACAATTAAGCGTTTGAAGTTACGACTTCTGTGACGACATCCACCTGTAACCAACATCGTCAGTGGCATCACTTGCAGATGAGCTGCTGTTAAACTTCCCATCACCTTTGGCAGCTAGGCATTTTATGTCATTGTTGTATTCATCAGAAACCACATTATAACTCGCTTTTTCTCATGCATAACAGATTTGCTTTCGACCTTCACGTTGAGCAGTATCGAGGCTAACCCACGACGCATAGGTCGACTGCCACTGACCAAACATATTTTCCACAGTGGTCTACTACTTCATACATGCACTGTTGACGGTTGCAATTTGGCTTGACTCTCGCCGCAGCCTCACCCTCCCATGCTATACCTCAAGGTAGCAAAGGTTGGACATGTTGGCCATGATTTGGAGCCTCTAGATAGACGCATGCCAAAAAAGATGTCGGTGATCCTATTCACACTCAGGCAAATGAATGCGCCTCCATCATGTTTTAGTTTAGGGGCCAAGAAATTCCCATTGTTAGGTTACTAAAAGTTAGTTTATTATTAATTTAGGCCAATTAGCGGATCTGAGCGCATAAAACTCACCTGAATTTTCATAGCTGGCAGGTTCAGACTCAAGTGCACCAGATGTGGGTGGATTACAGATCGTGAAATGTTTCCCCGCTCAGGAAGGGTAGCCCAATCTCAACGGTGACTGGGTACTTGTGTCGACTTTGTGCAGTAGGCGGCTGGGTGAAGTCACTGGTCAGAAGTACACAAGCAAAGCTTTGGCAAATATGGCAAGGGAATATGCAAACGTAAGAGGCAAACGGATAGTCGAGTGAACAAAGTTAACCTTCGCCATCTGCATTTTCCTGTAGCGCTGTTGGAATGCGTTTCAGTTGACTTCAGGTAGAAAAATACACATGACAAGTTCATGCGACTGTCACCACAAAACTCGCAGGTAGCCATTGAAGTGGCTTCAAGCGCCCGACGGAACAGCCCCATATGTACACCTAAGAATGCGGACACTAGAAAGGGGTCCACGACTTCAACGATTATTCTGGATCGAATGCTATTGAAACAGTTGTGAGTTGTTCATTGAACTGGTGGATGAATACGTGTTCTGCAAATGGTCTTTCAATTTTGGAAAGTTATTTTAGAACATTTAATTTGGTTTATTAATCTATTAGATGTTACCACAAAAGTCTGGCTTACAGCATGAGGCTCTGTTGTAAGGTATTTGAACGCTTTCGTGAATGTTGTTAGGTGTATTGCAAGTGTTTCCGATAAAAATGTCACCACAGGAAGGCTCTACGGTTTCTGATGGGTGTTTCTCAACGGATACTACTGAAAATGGAGCGGTAGAAAATCCTTTCAACTGTGGAATAAGACGATGTAACGGTGTTGCCAAACGCCAAATAAATGTCTTCACTTTATGCCAGCGAAAAGTGGATACCCCTTTTTAAAACGAATACGATTCAATACCTTATTTCTCCTTCCTTGCAAGCACTTGACTAGACGTGGTAGATCCACTGTCCTCCATTATTTCTACTTGAACGATGCTACAGACACTTGTTAGTCGCTTTCGTAGGCCCCAACCACAGTTTAAGTGTTAGTCCCCTATGCTGAACTAAATCAATTCAAGTAACACAGTTCTACAAATCCGAGCTTCCTGAGTAACACGTTTGCAGTAATTTTTATGCGCCTTCTTCCTTCATTGTCTGCGAACGACTGAATGGAGTCTAGAAGTATCAGTAGCAATTCAGATTTTCAGCTTCACGAATTCCCTCCTAACTGCCTGGAACAGCGTCGATGACCTGCGTCTAGCCTCTGTTTCTGGAGTAACCTATTTAGGGTTCCGTCTGTGTGAATCGCAGGGTTTAAAACCATTAAGGGATTGAAAGAGTTCCTTTTTATAAAGGCCCGTATGTAAGATGACTCTGCTTGTTAGCTGACATGTTGACTCTTGAGTGTGGGCGAAATTATTTCTGCCTACGAATGCTCTCCACAGACCTTGGGTTGTTGCTGCCACTTGGAGACCTTTGTGGTCCTCTCTATCTAAAATTCATCGGATCTAATGCTTTTACAAATGTGAGGGTTTTAAAGAGATGGGAAGGCTTTGACGGATGTATTAATGCTGGTTGTTAGCATAGGTCAGCTTATCGTGAAAACCTTGATGTTCATTAGTTTTCTGCCTCAAAGCATTCCTGCCTGAGATCAATGCGCGACAAAGTGATGTCACTCGAATGCTGCTTAATTTGTTTTGAGTAGTTTTCTCTACTCCATTATTGCCTACAATGCACACATCATACGCTGTTTCACGTACGTAATTGGCTTGTTGTCGATCTCCACTGAGCAGTGTCAAGGCTGACCCACGACGCATAGGCCTACTGTCACAAACTCACCCACTCCTGTTATATCTCCAAGTGCCAAATGCTAGACATGCTGCTCAGAATTTGGAGCCTCTAGATTAACGCATATCAAGAAAGATTCTGGTTACCCGTTTTACACTCATTAAATGAATTATCCTCCAGCATATTTCTGTTTGGTGAAATAGCTACGTGATATACCGGAAAGGCTGTGATCCACTGAGGGAGGAACAGAAAGTTTTGAATGCTAAATATACCACATAATCCTTTAAACGCCAATGAGTCCATTTCACCTTAGGAAACCAAATGCGGATTTAATTTAGAAACATCGAGAAATGCAATATTCCTTCAAGGCACGTGCAGCAAATGATGTTGGCTTGTTAATGCCTCCGTTCACCGAATCACGAACGGAGGCATTACGGCGTATTAGAATTGTGGTGTAGAAAGGGATTACAGGGGCACTGTTTTAAACAATCCCTGCCAGTGAAATAGCTGGTAAGCCGATTAATGTACGATCCCTATCATACTCCCTTTAGCATTTCATCACCCTTATGGGTAGTTTCATTTGATTGACTCGTGGCAAAGATGGTCACGAGGTTGATTTGACTAAGCGCTGTGTGTGCCTCTGTTCTATTCGCATAAGCCTCCAAGTCACATTTTCTCATCGACATCGCCTATTCGAGTATGACACCAAGTATTGTGATCTAAGCTGTGCCAATCACACAAGGCACGGTTGCCAAGTCTGGGTGTACACACAAGCAGGTGAGTATACACATCGATCTTATCTAATCGCTACATCTCAAGGAACTTTCTAGAGAGTAACGCAAATTTTGACAGAAAGACTTCATAGAACTGTTAAATAGTGGTGCAGAATCCGTTCTTTACATAAAGGTAACGTCCAGTCGAATGCCTAGAGTCAAGTAGCTTTTAAAAATAATCACCTACTGCAAAATCATCTGCAGCATTCGCATAAAATGCATGAGGTGAAGTTGGTCATCCTTAAGGTCTCTTCGGGAAATTTGTAGGTTCATGCCGTTGTACAAATAAACTAGTAGGTGCGCCAGAGGAAACATGAATAGACAAATAAATGGTCCTGTATGTGGCCACTGCAAGGCACAGGAAGTAACAACTGTCTCTGGGTTAGGATTAGGCTCAAGTAATCAAATTAGGTAAACGAGCTCCCGTGTTTTGTTATTTCATGCTTTCTAGGATCCACTGACAAAGAGATTATTCAATTCGTCGATTTGTCATTGTGCCTTTGAGATTTCTGTGCTTGCGAACCGTGTTTCTTTGCTGCCATAACAGGTTTGCACACACTTTCCACCTTTTTGAGCATAAGCTTGTAGTCTTTCTTTGTGGCCTTCTTGTCTACCTCGATCCGCTTCAGCGTCTTCTCGCACATCGCAAGGATTTTTTTACGAGACTTCTCCGATATCTTTTGCCTTACCTCGTCCTTTTCCATTTCCGATTGTACGGTGAAGATGCACTTTTCTAGCACATTCCTTGCCGCCATCTTACTTCGCTGGCATTACGGCGTATTAGAATTGTGGTGTAGAAAGGGATTACAGGGGCACTGTTTTAAACAATCCCTGCCAGTGAAATAGCTGGTAAGCCGATTAATGTACGATCCCTATCATACTCCCTTTAGCATTTCATCACCCTTATGGGTAGTTTCATTTGATTGACTCGTGGCAAAGATGGTCACGAGGTTGATTTGACTAAGCGCTGTGTGTGCCTCTGTTCTATTCGCATAAGCCTCCAAGTCACATTTTCTCATCGACATCGCCTATTCGAGTATGACACCAAGTATTGTGATCTAAGCTGTGCCAATCACACAAGGCACGGTTGCCAAGTCTGGGTGTACACACAAGCAGGTGAGTATACACATCGATCTTATCTAATCGCTACATCTCAAGGAACTTTCTAGAGAGTAACGCAAATTTTGACAGAAAGACTTCATAGAACTGTTAAATAGTGGTGCAGAATCCGTTCTTTACATAAAGGTAACGTCCAGTCGAATGCCTAGAGTCAAGTAACTTTTAAAAATCATCACCTATTGCTAAATCATCAAAATCACTCACATAAAATGCATGAGGTGAAGTTGGTCACCTATAAGGTACCTTCAGAAAATTTGTAGGTTCATGCCGTTGTACAAATAAACTAGTAGGTGCGCCAGAGGAAACGTACAAATAAACTAGTAGGTGCGCCAGAGGAAACATGAATAGACAAATAAATGGTCCTGTATGTGGCCACTGCAAGGCATAGGAAGTAACAACTGTCTCTGGGTTAGGATTAGGCTCAAGTAATCAAATTAGGTAAACGAGTTCCCGTGTTTTGTTATTTCATGCTGTCCAGGATCCACTGACAAAGAGATTATTCAATTTGTCGATTTTTCATTGTGCCTTTGAGATTTCCGTGCTTGCGAACCGTGTTTCTTTACTGCCATAACAGGTTTGCACACACTTTCCACCTTTTTGAGCATAAGCTTGTAGTCTTTCTTTGTGGCCTTCTTGTCTACCTCGATCCGCTTCAGCGTCTTCTCGCACATCGCAAGGATTTTTTTACGAGACTTCTCCGATATCTTTTGCCTTACCTCTTCCTTTTCCATTTCCGATTGTACGGTGAAGATGTACTTTTCTAGCACATTCCTTGCCGCCATCTTACTTCGCTGTTTCTCATTCTTCTGCTCCAACTTCCCTAATTCGATCATCACTTGCTCCACTTTCCTTTTTGGCAGGTGATCCAACTCCTCAACATGAATGTGTTTCCGCTTCCTTGACGACATGTTTACCGCTGATACATTGAGAAGGCCGTCTTCGTCGATGGCAAAGGTGACTTCTATCTGAGGAAACCCACGCGGCAGTGGTGGGATAGTTAATAATTGAAACTCGCCTGCCAATGTGTTGCCGTTTGTCGCCTCATGCCCACCTTCGTACACTCGGAGTAACATATCCTGTTGATTGTCAAAAGATGTAGTGCACACCAGTGTCTTCTCCGACTGAATTCTCCTGTTGCGCTCTATCAAAGTCTTGATCACACCACCTGACGTCTTCAAATTTACTGATAGTGGGGCCACTTCCTTAATCGGCAGCGACTGTTTATCACTCATGTTAGACGCTAGCAGCGCCGCACCATACGCTGCTGCCTCGTCCGCGTTGAGGGACTTGTTAAGCCTACTGCCACTGAAAAACTCCTGCAGTAAGTGCTGCACCTTCACAATACGCGTTGATCCACCCACCAGTAATATTTCATGAATATCTGCCTTGTCCAATTTTGCATCTCTCAACACCTGTTTTACTATGGTCAATATTCTTCCGAAGAGATCCGAGCACAATTGCTCAAATTGGCACCGTGAGATGGGCGCAGAGAAATCTACGTCCCCATACAACGAATCAACTTCGATGCTTGTGCACTCGAGCAAACTCAACGTTCTTTTTGCACTCTCACAGGCTTTTCTCAGACGACCGATGGCTACTTTGTTGGCAGTCAAATCGACTCCTCCATGTTCTTGCTTGAATGTTTCCACACAGTAATCCACCAGTCGAGAATCAAAGTCGCCACCACCCAAGTGCGTGTCACCTCCAACAGCCTTCACTTCAAATTGTTTGTTGCCTATGCACATGATGGACACATCGAGGGTGCCACCACCCAGGTCGAAGATGAGCACGTTGTGGGGTCTGTCAATCCCTTTGCTCAAACCGTAGGCAAGGCCGGCTGCTGTCGACTCATTAATGATGCGCATCACATTCAAGCCCGCAATTTTGCCTGCGTTAATCGTCGCCTTGCGTTGGCTATCATTGAAATACGCCGGCACTGTGACAACCGCATTCGTCACCTTCTCGTCCAAATAGGCCTCTGCTGTTCTCTTCATCTCCAGCAGCACCATAGACGTGATCTCCTCCGCAGTGAACTGCTTTGTCTTGCCATAGCACTTTACCTCAACCTTCGGCTTCCCACTCGAGTTTATCACCTTGAACGGCCAACGCTTCATGTCGCTTTGCACTGCCTCATCGTCGAAGCGGCGTCCGATCAGGCGCTTCACATCATACACTGTATTCATGGGGTTCATTGCTGCCTGATTCTTTGCAGCTACACCGACAAAATGCTCCTTATCCCTAAAGGCCACGCAGCTCGGCATTTTGCGGTAACCCTGACTATTGGCAATGATGTCAACCTTGCCGTGTCGAGAAACGCCAACACACGAGAAGGTACTTCCCAAATCGATGCCGATAGCTGGACCAGCTGAGATGTTTTCGCGAGATGTGCAAGCACCCATGTGTTCAGTCTGACAGTGATGGTCTTCACGATCACACAGCCTTTATATTGAGAGCTGTTGATGACTCTGAATAGTTTTCCGATGCACGCTGAATACCAGAATGCTCTTAGCCAACCAGAAACTGCCATTATTTATTGCTTTTAATAGGTGACAACTGCATACGCGAAAGTGATGCCGCACATTGTAGGCTTCGACGTGAATTCGCCCTTATGTGAGTAGCTCAGTTTTGAAGCTGTAATGGTAGAAATGAAACAGTGTAGAAACGAAAACTTGTTGACCCGTGGCTGTTGGTATCCTAATATAAATGTGGATCCAAGCAATAACTGGGGAATGCTCGATCTGAGTGTTATGATCCCTTGCGTAGTCATTACTCTCCCTAGTGTCGAGCAGTAGAGGGGGGAAGCAGAGCGGACTCAATCGCCACTTTCCATGCTTTCGTTGTAAGTGTACTTACCTGTGTGTACTTTGGATGCAATCTACCGGTGTTCTATTTAACTTGTGATAGAGTTCAGTCCATTAAGAAGTATCTGTTTGGAAATCACTCAAAGGGCGTCGTTAGTCCAATCCGCTTTTTTTCTGGTATCACTGTGTAAGATTCCATGTGCAAACACTGTGAATGCGCAAATTGAGTTCTTAAAGGGCACTTTGGACATGTGATGTGTCCATGGTATAATTTTAGGAATTTAAAACCAGTTTCACTTGATAACAAATCCTTTTTAGCGCCACAGCTCACATGTCTGGCTTAATCAAGACACGATTATCCTCTAACACAAGTTACTCCGCCGTTTACTTCACGCCGCCTCATAATGCAAATTTTGCACTTCCAAGCCGAAATCATCCCCAATTTTTGCAGCATTAAGCATCATGGTGATCACTTTAGGTGACTCCTTTCTAAATAATAAACATAGCATATAAATAAATTATTGCCGATCCTATAGTTTAAGACCAATTACTGATGACTGCACCATGCGAAATCATAGTAGCATTGATGCCCACACAGCGTGCGCCAACAGGTTACCATGGTCGTGCCAAGTAGACTGCGAGTTGCACACCTTTCAACCGCAATCGACATACCATCGTTCGATTCCACTCACCTCCATTCCTAGGCGCTGTATGTTTGTGGCGATAAGTCTCCAACACATTCGTGGCACCAAGTATCGTGTTTCGATTCCACACATCCCCTCTTTAATCCGGCAGAATAGCTTTGCCTTAGGTTTAGTCTCAAGCAGACTGAACCCACAATTATGTCTGTTTCCACGACTACTTGTGCATGTCCAACTGGTGGTATTGAGGTAATCATGTGCTAAATTCACTTCGATAGCCCAAATGTCTGAAGCTTTGTCCTTTCCTACTTGCCTTCTTCCATCTCACCCCAACTTCCCTTGTACTTTCTACTTCTCCTTTTCGTCTAATAATTCGGAAACTAGCCTACACATATACACACTGGGGCAAAAACCAATCTCTCACTGAAGCAGTCAACCATTTATTCACTACTCAGAGCCATTGAAAGGGATGTGATCCATTGCATTGAGTCATTGCTCATTGTAGAGAAGAGTCGTTGGTTATGTAATAAAGATTGTCAATGAAAACCACCCCAATAACCGGTGATGAAATCGTTTCCACTTGCATGTCTCACTGCCTGCTATGCATTTCGACTCCTTGTCGCCATGCCTTATGGGTGTGACACAGCTCACAGCGCAATAATAAGCGCCATCAGCAGATAGGCGACTACGGTGAAACAGAAGTGACATGAAGGCTTGCACGCACACGCAACAATCCACACACTCTGCTGTTGGTAAAGGTGACTTCGCCACGTTCGAATCAAATGGATCCACTCACAGACTACTGAAGTGCTTTTGTCAGTAGCCACTGGATTCAAATACAAGTGAAAACAAATAAAGAACTAAGCACAAATTTATGAAAGCAACACCCTTTAATGTGGAATGTTTTGTTCGACTATCTTTTGTGGAAGCCATAATAGAAGGAAAGAGAAATGCTGATTGGACTAACAAGGGTAAATGGGTAGGTTTGGTGAGGGCAGCTGTGTAGGTGACGATGTCGAGAAGCTTTGATGCATCATGCTTCAACACAGCGTGAACACGTGGGGCAATCATTCCTTCACATAGATTGGCTTAATTCAAGTATTTGGCTAAGACCAACCTGAGGCTTCTTAACTTAGTCATTTTGTTCCTACTGATGCTAATCTCCTTTGTACACACCCAGATGCAAGAGCCGTATGCTTGATTGGATGAGCGCTCATTTGCTTGAATAGAACAGCATCAAGTAGCAGTGGTGAACCTCCCTCGAAATTAGCACTCGTATCCTCCTCTGATTGGGCTTAAGCGTGTGGAAAAGTGCTTAGTTTTATTTAACATTCTGTGCACAATGCTAAATGTCCTTTGAAGTTAAAAAACTTTGCTTGTGAATAGCACCATTCCGCAGCGGGTGCATCCTCGCATCCCTATTCGAGCTGGACCATATTCGACGCTTATTCCCGTTGCCATGTAGAAAGCTCATGTAGTCCAGCATTGGCAGCATACGGATTTCCCTAAATTAAAGAACATTCAGGCTTTCTTTGTCAAACATTGAATAGCGGAGGCTCAGAAGCGAGAATTCACTGGATCTAAGCAATGAAATTCGGTGATATCACAGCTATTACTTGCTTGTGTGTAGTAGTGGCACGTAATCGAAATTGGGTACCCAGCCACCCATCTCACAGGCAAGCCATTCTTATGCTCAGCATATTTGTAGGACTAGGAGTCCTTTCGATGGAAGTTGCTGCTTGATTTAAAATTACCTTTCTGGATCTAAGCAATGAAATTCGGTGATATCACAGCTATTACTTGCTTGTGTGTAGTAGTGGCACGTAATCGAAATTGGGTACCCAGCCACCCATCTCATAGGCAAGCCATTCTTATGCTCAGCATATTTGTAGGATTAGGAGTTCTTTCGATGGAAGTTGCTGCTTGATTTAAAATTACCTTCATGTTTCTCAGTCTCTTATGGGAATTCGGTCAATGGCACAATTGGCTCGTGAATGCTTTTCTGGCAGCGCTGAATACGTCGCTAAATCAACAATTCACTGCCCAGTGCCTTGAAACGCTTCGCCTTCATTTCACCTCAAAAACTGCTATAATGTCAAACACCTCCGAAGAACATTTAAAATCCATTAGGGTGTGAGCACCTTGCAAGAACTTTATAATGTGCTTAAGCTCTTCCGAGAGCCTAGAAATGGGCTGACAGATTATTTCGACTGTTGTCACCACTATGTATTAACCACTAAATTGATTAAACCTGGTAAGAAAAAGGGCTTCAGTTAAATTTATGAGAATCTCATGATGCTCATTTAGTTGATTGACGTTGGAGCCGCCAGTCTTTACAAAGGCATGAACCTCTAATCGCTCAATAGATCATCTTTCAGCCAAATCAACAATGTTGTCACCTTTAGACCGAAGCCGTGTGAAATGAGCGCACGTTATCGCATTATCGTTCGATTGGGCTTTTCGAAGCCAGTAGTTTAGAGAGGTCGCATCAAGCACCATAAGCGACCTGATACTTGCTCCAATCAAGAAACAGGTGACAGAGTAAATAGTCTGCTCATTCAATTTGGTGGACACTCGGCGTTAGGACTTAAGGTTTTGGTGATTGAGGCGATGACAAAAGGAAATGACAGAATCGCTACAGTTGAGCTTCCAGCTTACATCTCATCTGAAGCATGATTTCTGGTCTTTCACCATTCCCACCATCCTATGAGATGCGATAAGGTGGTCATGGAAAGGCCTGAGAAACGTCTGCAAAATTTGCCGGGATTCTGGTACGTAAAACGAGTGTTTGGACAAGGACTGGTTAAAAACTGCCTAGCTTTGCCACGTTTAAATAAAACAGAAGATTTTCGAGGTGATTAATCGCTCATGGCGCAATCCTATCAAATTCTACAAAGGGCACACTAAAAGTGGCAATGTCTCGATAACTCACTCGCAGTAGCATCTTCACGCTTCAAGCACACAAGTGGGCTCAACGCACCAGACTACAGTGAGGAATGCAATCGTAAAAGGACGAAGACTATATAGTGTTGGGGGTGTTGCTATTCAAGCAATAAAACTTTTCTCTCGTCATTCTGCTTTCTATTTCAGCACTGCACGCGCTCTCCCACCCCATTTTACTATTTAAGAATTCTACTCACTGAACGCGATTCGAAGATATGAAGGGTTCAATTTGGAACAGTGTCTTGAACGACTCTCGCTTTCACTGCATCATCATTCACCACCAATAATGCTACCATATTCTACGAGCTGAACACCTGCACGCATTGACCGCTGTTATTGCTACACACTTGAGTATCAGTAGACAGGATGCCTGAAAACTTGTGACGATGAATCGACTTCCACCCATGCCCTTCTGCAGGACACCAGTCAATCTACTTCCATTCAACTGCCCTGCCACGTTTCCAGTTATGACCCAACGAAAACACCACTTAATGGCTTGCCTTCCAACCCACTAGTCACTCCTCCGACAGACTCGCTAGCACGACCAATTCTCTGCTTCGCAAAGTCCAATAAAATGGACTTCACTAAATAGGTTGAGGACGGCTTAATTTCCTTCCTGCGTTAAAGCGCTTACCATTCCCCTCCATCAGCCATTTTTCGTGGATTTCACTCCACCTTCTTCTAGAATGAGCAACGCTCTAGCTCAGAATTGACTGAACTAGTTTCATTCACAGACAGTATTCTGATTTTTTAATAGTCATACTACGGACGCATTTCCGGGATCCTCATAGGGACTGACGGGATGACTAATGTAACCATACGTGTACTCATGCCAGGAAAGGGACGAAAGCGGTGCCTCAAATTCCAAAAAGCACCAGAAGACCTCCTAGTCTGCCATTTCGTAGCAAGCCTCTCCGCACTTCTTGATGATATCTTGACATTCATCTGACACTAGCTTTTGCACAGCAAATATTTTATCCGCTAAGGGAAGGGAAAGGCAGTTCCACAAAGTCCCCTCTAGTAAATGGATCTTTACATTTAATTGATAAATTATTTCAAACCTTGAATCATTTGAGCTCAGCAGAGCTGTGGAAAACTTGTTGGGTTAAAGTGAATCACATTAAGCTTCGCCCCAAATTATTCAACTGCCCTCGAGTTGTGGACTTATTAACCAAGCAAGTATCTTCTTCATCACAAACAAAATGCCAAAAAGGAATGAAAACTACAACATCTCACCACTTGTCATGATTTCCATGGGATATTTATAGCAACCCAAAGTGGCGGACCTCACCATGCATTAAGAAAGCACTTGAGTTATTGAGCATTACATGTCTAAAACAGTGATCGTAATGCTCTGTTGGTTCTGACTGGCAGTTCCGGTTTCGGCTATACCACCCTAGCCGAGGAGGCTGGTTTTCGGGCCACACAAACAGCCCCGCTGCCTCCGTTTTCTAAATATACGCATTCTCTCTCTGAAGTATGCCCGCTTTTGTCTTCAAAGAATCATCGAGACTCTACAGTGATACTTTGCTTGTATTTATGCCCAAATTGATCGTGGTGGAATTGCTGTTGCACCCCTCCCGAGACTCCTCTGAAGGCAGAAGATGCCATAATACTTAGCAGAAAATAAATATTCGGCGAAGTCGAGGGAACTGCTGCTGCTGACATGACTGAGGGGCCAGCCCACTCTGCAAAGGCAACCTCACCAACTCAGTCTGCCCTAACCGGAATGCAAGTCAAATGTGAAACAAACCATAACAGTTAGAGTTTAATCTACGCATTGGAAAGGGGACAACGTTTTGCAATGTGGGGTCGTGAGGATGCATCTCTGCTTCTTCCTCCTCATCCCCCCTTTCCCCTCTTCTCTAAGCATGTCTAGCCAACTCTTAAGAGGACAATGAACAAATCAATGCCCTTCAGCCCTCCGTTATGTGACAGCTACGTCAATTGCTTCTTGAAAAATGTTGTCGTTGATTACATAATTGATAGTCACTCCTCTGCTTTTGGATACAGATGTACAACAATCACCTAACTATTATCTCTAGGAATAGCAATGCTACTTCATTCCTCTCATTAGTTGCACTTTCAATCTTCCACTTTTAAATTCAGTGTATCAATTTCTAGACAACTCGCACTTATACTTCACCATACAAATACCCCACTGCCTTTCAGCCCTATTTTATAGTAGAAATATTTTCGTGTTTTTTGGACTTTAGTTGAAAACACAGTTAATTCTCACTTCACATTTCCACAGTTTGCTTTTCATCAACTACATTTGCTTTGCTATAGCGTCCCGTCAGTGTGGCATTTTGGTATTCTCAGGGTCGTCGCCGTCCTCACCCTTAGGGGCGGGAGTTCTTCACCAAAAAGTAGTAAGAAGATTAGATTAACTCATTTTAAACAACTTAACGGGTAGGTTTACATAGGATCTTCGAAGCTATAGACTGCAGACCTTCCATTTACATGCCTTCAGCTTACACAGCAGTGCCCCAAATAATCATATTTAGGCCACAACGGCATTTTTACATTCAAAAGTTTGCACTTGCTATCAAAACAAACATCTTTGAGAAACTGAAAAATAGCCGTTAAATTTAGAGCTGGAGCCTGCATCACTTCATATTCGTCCTGACAAGCGCTTCATACAAGCCCACTCCCATGGAAAGGCATTTCAAGATATTCTCTATTTGACAGCCCTGTTACCGAATTGCAGCAAAATGTGCATCATCATACAACCTTTCCATGCGGAAAGCCTAACATCAACAATCAGGTGGAGCTTTCACTGCCCTGACAACAATGCAGTTGAAAGACCAGTGGATTAAAGTAACGCTTGGCAAAGATACGAGGCACTGCAGGCACGCTGAGTAAATGTTACCAAAGGGCATCTATCGCACTGATTTCCTACCACAACCCCCATCTCGCCTGACCATTCCTTTTGGCATACCGCTCAGCCCCACGTGGTTGCCCAGTGGTAGTACCAGCAGTCACACCTCTTTCAAGAAACCGTGTAGTGAAATAACGTATTTAAAGCCGCATTGCAAAAAGCACTCAACTTCATGAAGGAAATAACGATTACCAGAAGCTAGGCAAATTGATATCTCAACCAATTCTTATGTAGGCAATTTACCGAAAACAGTCCTTAAATCTATTCTGGCCAGCTATCCTTGTGGGTTAGGGTTAGTGATTTGAGTTAGCTTTAACCATTAAGATTCTCTTTTAGACACGTTTAGCTGTCGATATAACAAACAAAAGCACATTCTGGTATCGCACGCCTCTACACAGGAGCGTTATGCAGAGACAGTTAAGCATGCTCAAGATAGCGTTTCACCTACACATAACACGACTACTGTACATGCGCCCACACGTTAGCCGATGGCGCACGAGGCCACGTTAGCTCTGTCACTCCCTCCTAACCCTAACCCTAACCCTAACCCTAACCTCCATCTCGCCTGACCATTCCTTTTGGCATACCGCTCAGCCCCACGTGGTTGCCCAGTGGTAGTACCAGCCGCCACACCTCTTTCAAGAAACCGTGTAGTGAAATAACGACAACGACGACATTCTGGACCGCCCTACGAAGTAAAAGATAATACGAGTTTGCCCAAGCTGCGTTCAGCCTTCTCACCTTTTTGGCATGTACACCCACACACACAAAGCGATTGGAAACAACTCATCTTCCACGCCCAAACACAACCCTCCTCCTCAAACCCACCCACACAAATTCCTGCAAGCTACACATTCTGCACCTTCTGAAACCAATCTCATGGCTGCGTGGTAGCAAAATATGCTGCACCCAACACGTGGTCATACAGGTGGCCCGCGGTTGCGCAATCCAACATCCCCATTGCCAATTCGTTCATATGTACTGCAGTTCTTTCAGCCTTCCCCATCTATAAGGACAAAGAGACATCACACCCGGACAGAACACATAGACGTGTATTCAACACAACACCGACACACCCCATGGAGACACAACAACGAGGCAAATAAGTCACCCCATCACCAAAATCCATCATTCAACAAACCATCGACGCATTGCATAGTCCGCTTCGCCTTGTCCAGCACAGTCCTCCGTGCTCTCCTCGGTAACCGCACTGCGTCGTCGGTCTCCTCACCCTCCATGATGCCAGCTAACTCCGTGCGCGATGGG
>LWMJ02000363.1:0-67267 GCA_001693035.2 Taenia asiatica | reverse complement strand
CTTTTACATTCTAGTCAAAGATTGGGCGCAGCAGAAGCATCTACTGATTGGCGATGGAGGTAAGAATGCATGGTTGTGGCTTGGATGAAACTGAAAATCGTGCATAACAATGGTCGCTTGCATAAAACTAGGGCGCAAAATTAATGGAAACATTACCGGCAATATTCTTATGAAGGATACTAATGTTGCTGCCTAGGCAAACAAAACGATTATTTTTAGGTCAGCAAATGCACTAAAGAATCTACCAGATAGCACAGCAGAACAAAGCCCTTTTGTCCTCCATGTCTGTTTGCTAAACATTCTCGAAGTGTTTAGTGACAAATTACAGGCGGAAGGCCATAAAATGGTAAATGCAATTTCATAAGCCAAAGTTTGTAGGATTTAGTGTAAGCCATACACAATTGCTTAAAAATGTAATGTCTAGAATGCGTCAATTTCTTCTAGCAATTCGTATTACCAGTTGTCTATGGAAGTTGCAATTATCCCACGTGCTCTGCTCTGATATCCTAAAATTTATGTCAAATAAACTATAGCATTGCCCAAAAAATATCCAACGCACATTTACACGCATTAGTAAGTTGAATGCTGCATTGGCGTGGTCGCCAGTGGGTGGATATTCCTTACTTCTGCAGAGGATGACACCCCAGGATTGTCGTCGATGTGTGGCACTAGGAGGGTGAGGAGCCTTTTGCTACAGTCGTGCTCCCCACCAGTGTCTTTCATCGCTGCGAGTGAGGCATCCCTGTGGCAGGAGGAGGCACGTGTGCAAGCAGTGCTTTGGAGGCTGAAAGAGGCCTTCCACTTCCAAATATTACCCCTAAGATGCCTCCCCTAGACACGTTGATAAATGTATCGGTCATGACAGTGTACGGTATTTCCCCAACACCGACTCTTCTCAATTGCCCTTGGATACCTACACTACGGGCTTCGCGCTCCTTATCGGGACTACTTTCTGTTGGTACGCATGGCCTGTGCATCTTATCACCAAATCGTTGTTGGCAAGTCTATCGTTTAGAGTTAAGGCAATTAAGATGATGCAGAACAGTTGAATGCCTTCCACTTCCAAATATTACCCCTAAGATGCCTCCCCTAGACACGTTGATAAATGTATCGGTCATGACAGTGTACGGTATTTCCCCAACACCGACTCTTCTCAATTGCCCTTGGATACCTACACTACGGGCTTCGCGCTCCTTATCGGGACTACTTTCTGTTGGTACGCATGGCCTGTGCATCTTATCACCAAATCGTTGTTGGCAAGTCTATCGTTTAGAGTTAAGGCAATTAAGATGATGCAGAACAGTTGAAGTTTGTAATTTCTGAGACAGGATTTTGTCGTTAGATTATTTAGGCGATACAGCTACAACAATTGGGTCAGGATGTGCGATAGAAAAGACAAAGATCGTTGGGACAACATCATGTAACTGGGGTGCGGGCGGTGAGTCCGTCGGAGAAAGAGGAGGAGGAGAAGACGAAGTCTCATCAATCAACAGTGCAGAAAGTGAGAACAGAGGTGGAGGCGACCAACGTTCAGTGTTCACTTGGGTCCATTGTACCCACGCGGGGGCTGTTTCGAGGCCCTGTGTAAGGCTACCCACCCACCCACCAACACACCGACTCAGTGATGACAGCGTCCTGAGTCGGCCGATATGAGGTCTAAGGGTGGATGTGAAGAGGAGCAACAAAGTGGTGGCTTCGTGTGTGCGTGTAGAGTAGCTGAAAATGTGAGAAGAGGAGGAGAAATGGTCAGAAACTCCCATTTTACTCACCATGTAAGACAAACTTCACAACTGCTGAGGCGCTTTGAGCAGTCACGGCAGCAGCAGATGTGGACATTGGACACTCGCCACAAGTGCAGCTAGGGAAGTAGGATGGTTGGTGGGAAGGAAGACAAAAGAGTTGTCCGTTTTGGAATCCCAAAGTTTTGGGCAACTCCGACTCGAGAGAATGCAGCAGTTTCGAGAAGCCTGTGAAGCCAGTAGGCTGAAGGACAGCACATACATTCTGAGGACGCATTTTATGCACCCGCTAAATTAAAGGAAAGGGAGTGAACGGGTGGCGATAGAAAGTTAGTACTGGGTTGGTTTGATGGATTGCCAAACTGGCAGTAGGGCCGCTTGGTCGGTCGACATATGAAACAGATAGGCACGCAGCACATAGAGGGAGAGAGGTAAGGGAAACGAGATTTCTCCAACAACAGGACAAGTGATAAGCAAACATGTTCCGTTTGCTTTCCACTATATGCAACAAACACAATGACAAGTGGCACTGTTCTTTCCAAGAAAAAGTAATTGAATAAATGGGTCGTGCCAGTCACTGGAGAGGGTTGGCGAAGGCACCCAAACAAACTGCAGTGACAGTCGACGGGACGCAGTAGCACAAAGAGTCTAGTTCGAGAACTACACGTGCTGGAAGATTACTCTCCTACTTATTAATAAAAACACCCAGAACACACGTCTGAAACACAATGGCACCTCCCTTAACCACCTAGCACAACAGCAACAACAAAAACGTGGTAAGTCGTTTGTAAACGTAGGTCGGCCACTTCCTAACGATAAACCAAAGCATCTAGCAGTAACACTGTCTGTTCTGAGAACGATTAGGCTGTTTAAGTGGCTGAATCGGAGGAGGATGAGGAGAAGGAGAAAGAACTCGCCAGAGTACAATGCATGCATGGATGGATGCATTTCTTTTTACATTAGTTATCCAGAAGACACACACATTAACCACCTCAATGCCTTCAGTGATGATGCAGTAGTAATTGTAGTAGTGGTAGCACCGATGTCCGACCATTGTGCCAAACCAGAACACGTTAATGCCTACCTGTTTCCTCAATCTGCTTTAAGCACATTGCTGCACGGTGATGCTATCTCCAATCGCTTGGTATTGAGACACCTGAACTGTGTCAATGTTGCAATGACAATCCTGGTTGTGGTGCCTCCTCTTCCGTCTTGTGGCACAGCAACAATCCTTGTGAACCTTCATTCGGAAATTGCCATGCCTAACCGACTTCCACAAGACACAAAAGCTTTAGCTTCAGGAACCGCAAAAGAAAACAGTCACTAGTGGTGGACACCTCGAACGCCTTAACCGAGCCACCAAATCTGCATAACTCAAAGTTTTCCAGACACTACCTTAGCATAACGCTGGAAGCGTCTAAAAGTAGTAAGGAATCATGCCGTAAAGAAAAGCAGATTCTGACTATCGAAACTTGCTTACATCTATTGCAGACTTGGTCCAGCTACAGCGCTCCTAAATAGGTCATTTCTGGTCGCAAGTGTGAGTCCCGTGTAAGTCATCTAGTTTAGCAATCGACGCGTTAACAGCAAGTGAGTTCCCCAAATCGTCACCACAGGTAACTCAGACACAAAATTGGCAAATGTTTGCAACCGCACAGCAATGTACTTGGCTCGTACCCATAGAGTTGGCTGCTTTCGCAAAACCTAGCAGGCAAATCTTCGTTCTTACCGCGTCGACCTCTCTCGTCCACTTCAACCTTGCATTCGGCGCCATAACTAGCAACTGAGAGGGACAGGATTTACTTAAGTGGAACTGATTCACCACCTTGCTTTAAGTTGTTGACGATAAACATCCAACAGAAAGAAACTAAGTCATATTTTTCACCTTCCGATGTTGCGTGAAAACGAAGACCAGCTTTCGTAGACGATTGGGCAGTGGGACTAGGGAGGCGAAACTGATGGTGTTTTTGGGATGCGGACACCTGATAGGGGTAGAATGGTTGAGGCTAGATGACTGTAGAAGATCTGAGGCAGATGGGTAGAGAAGCAGGTTGCTATGTGATGTGAGGTGAATAGCTATTGAGGAATTGCGACCGTTTTGTAGAGAATCGGGCTCCCTGTTGGTGGTTGCTGAAAGTCTGGCATATCACTGAGGTACACCAATGGTGTTGGTGAGCGGAATAAAAGTGATGTGCATCGTTATGGATGTAGGGCACGTGTTAGTGGACATTGGATACAGGAAGGGGACATAGATAGGTTAAGGGTTGATGAGAACTGAATGCCCGTGTGGATGCTTGAGCTAAAAACGTGCAAACGCAGCCACGGAGGCAATGGGAAGAGGCAGAGCAAAAAGGATTGAAGGGGATATGGGGATGGTCAGGCTGTAAGGCTACATAAAACATGCAATTCAAGTGGTGAGAACTAGAGAATGTAGAAGAAGGACCGAGTTGTAAGGTGATGCGAAATGATAATGCGGAAGTGACTGCGACTGATGAGTGAAAAAGTAGTCTGCAGAGTAAAGAGAGGTGTAGATGATGGGGAGGAACCTGGACAGACAGGTAAATAAGGGAGGTCGGTGGATGGAGGTTTAGGCTTAGAAATGGTAGAAGCTAGGTAAGGGGAAAGACGAAAAGACAAGTTGATGGTGAGGTGGACAAGTGGGGGATCAGGCCATGCTTTGTTAGAATGCAGATACTTTAAGAGGACCCGTGGTAGAGAGGTAAAGAATTGGCTACGTGTGTGATGACAGGGGGAGGGGAGGATGGGATCGGTGTGAAGAGGAGGTGTTATGGGAAGTGGAAGCTGAAGGACAGACACGTGGCGAAGTAGGCTGCAGATTGACCGAAAGTAGAAGTGTAGAAGGGAACGAGACAAAGAGGCAGGGAACTCAGGCTATAGGGTTGTGATAATTGGTAGAATGGAAAAGAATGCTTAGGATGGATGGGAAGTAGATGTTTGCAGAGGAGCAAAGGGAAGTGAGAGAGCGGGAGAAAGAGGGGCAGATGGAGTGAGAACGCCAGTGCAGAAAGATAAGATGGAGTGAGCCAGATAGGAACTGGATATTGAGATTGAGAGACGGAGATCAGTGGCTGTGGTTAGTTAGGAAAAATGTGCTTTTGACAATACGCGCTGGTCATGTATGACATTATTTACGCGGGCTAAATTCGTGTGGTCTGTTTACAATGCTTCGCTTCCATGCTGCAATTCCTAGCAAGAGGTAATTCCTTTGAAGCATTTTGTTGTTTTTATTGTCTGCATATTTCATGGCATCGTAACATATCCTTCGTTTACGTCTACGGATTCAACATGTGTTCCTACATCGACACTAAGTGTTAAGTATAAGGAAACACTAATACTGTACTAACGTAACTGAAAAGAAAAAAAATCCTAAACAAAAATTGCGAGCAAGAGCTTAAATTGTAGAGGAATGCTAGTCTGGGTTATTAAGGATTGAAAGGACTAATGAGCGTCGTTTATAAAGTCGTGTACAAAAAACCCACAAAGTTGTGGGCACCAAATACTTTCACTCGTTGTAAATATAAAAGATGTAAAAGCCTTATATTGTGTTTCCTAAAGTAAGTAACAATTTCTGTGATAATTAACTTGCTTTATTCATAGCCAATGCCCAGTTCATTCACACGGCGGCAGATATGAAGGGCTGGGCTTTAGTGCGGTTGTCGTTGTGCTTGGCCTGCCGTCTGCGCCATTGAGTACAAGCATGTCAGTACTTGTTGTAAAAGCCTTCGATCCATTTAATGTATATGTATGTACAGTTAAACGTGTATGTTGAGGCGAAAATACGGTTAGCGATTTTTGAGGCTTGCTGAATCATGGTTCGACTTCATTAAATGTTGTTGTGGACTACATTGACTAGCTCCGAGCGCATTTTGCAGTGGAATGGTGTCTACTGATCCTTGTGGTTTTATGTCCCTTCCAAAGTATGACGAAAGGCGGGGAATTTGCTTTTCTGCCTTTCGTAACCAGTGTTTCATTTATGAGTAGAAAATTGCATACGAAAGCGGTAGGCTTACAGCTTAAGCAGAGGAACCTGCCTGTAGCACATTGCTGAGCTCAAAAGCGTGGATTGCAGTTAACCCAGTAGTTGGACGTGAAGATCCACTTGTCGGCTAGTGCTTCGTCGGGCTTCCTTTCCTTGCTCCAGCCGATAAAGAAATTGCTGACTTCGGTGACAAGTGAAGATGAAAAATTGCACGCTGACTTCGCTGAAGAGATGAAAGATCTAGACACTTTGGAGAACGACAAACCGGTTGGGTGCAACCCATCCATCTATTCACCGAGTGATGACTTAGTGCTAAAAACAGTCTTAGCGTAGATGTGAGAGGAGATGCGAATAACATGGACTCGGAAATGCCGCAATCATAAAGTATTGCTTTGTTTGCACTCTGTGTTCTCATTGAAGGTTTTTTTGTTGGAATTTGATTTTCCCCTAGGTAAGTCTCATCTCAGTGCTGTAACAAAGGCGGATGTGCTGGTTTGGAGGTTGGAAGGATTTCCGCTTATTAACGTAATTTCACTTCCAAGAAGGGTTGTTACTGTCTCCTCTGTGTGGTATAGTTATCCCTTCATCGTGACACTCGGTGTCTAATTCGACAACGTTTGATTCACTCAGCTCTCCTTTTACGAGGCGAGGAACAGGATTGCCATGACAACGAGTGTGTGCGCAAAGGCGAACGCGTAGAAGGTTGAATCTTCGGTGGGACTCCAGGTAGGAGTCGCAGTAAGTGTTCACCTTCTACTTACCAACGTCACATGTATTTGATGTTATGATTGTTACAAATGGCTGAGACGTAGAACAGTGTAGATGTTTGGATGACCGCAGTTGTATAGGGGTGAAAGCATCGCCTAGGTACCGGTGACGAAGACAAGAATCGTGCAAAGTTTATGCACGATTGGGAGAGGATCGGATTGTGGATTGAAGTGTTGCAGTGATGATGATAGGTTATAAAACTGCAGTGACTCCTCCTTGGTTTCGCAAAGCACCTCGGTGAAAGTTCGTACGCAGTTCCTTTTTTTAGTTGGCTGGCGATTGATTACCGACTTGGTCTCATTAATCGTGTAGAATATCGGTGTGCACCTGGAGGTTCCGTAAGTAGGCGATTCTGCTCCTCCTCATGGATTAGGCTCGCCTATACATCTCAGATTTCACTGCTTTACTATTGAATTAAACAACTTTGTTAAGGCTTCGTACTTGAGGTCATTTCTACTGACTAAGTGAATCGAAGTAGATCTTATGCCATTGATTGTTAGAGATGAGAAGGCAAAGATCCTCCTCCCCCGAATGCTCTGCGTGACTTCTGCAGATTCGCTCCCAAAGGTGAACCTTGTCTTGTCAAACACACAACCTCCGAGTCACACCCATCAGGCTTGACCAACAGAAGGAGTGTACTATACCAATAGGCTCCTTTTTCATGTCTATCTCACCCATTTGGACATTTTTCCACCACTCCCTTGAAGTTGAAGGCTTACTCGAATCACCCAACAGCTCTTTCCATCCTACCTAAAGGTAGCAAAAAAGAAGCAATTTTTCTGGTATGTTCAACTAAATAAATTGCTCTCCATTTAACGTCTACTTTGGGTAGCATGAGGAAAGCACACACCACCTTATCGTCAATTCGACCTTCAGTATTTATTGTTCTGCATTTGAAATATGTGTGGGGAATTTTTCACCCCCATTCAACAGTCTCAATGGACCTAGAACAATAAATACATAAACCGAAGTTAACTCTTATCTGAAAGCCACTCCACTACCTTTTTTATAAATAGTACCTACTGAGTGTTTTATTGTCGCCTCCTCCTCTCTCCTCCTCCTTCCCTCTTTTATCTTGGTTCTCACTAGATTTTATACTCTCCCCACTTCTATTGGCCTTCTTTCATATGACATAAAATTTGTAGGGTATTCGAAAATTATTATTATTATATTCACTTTTTAGACAGTTGAGTTTTTTTATTTGCAATCCACAAATCGTTCACACATCATCTGTACACACAAAAATGTGGACGTGTGGAGAGACTCATTGTCCTTTTTTTTTCTTCTTCTTCTTCCTCTTCCTCCTTCTTCTTCTTCTTCTTCCTCTTTTTCCTTTTCGTGGTCTAAACAGACGAAATAAAAGTTCACATAGACGTGTTGTCAGTGCAGAAACATGCTATTACATGTGTGTGTGTATGTGTATGTGTTTGAATGAATGAGCGATCAAATGTGCTTGTCATAGAATTGATCGCTCCGTTTCCACAGGAAAATGAGGATGTGGGATAGGTTCCCGAGTTCACTGAAGGCCAGGTAGCATCATACTGAACACATTGAATATCCGTGGCAATACCACCTCTGCCTCCACCTCCACCAGCGCCACCACCACTAGTTAAAGATGTTGTTGATACTGGTTGACTTGCGGTTACATTATAGCTCCACGAGGATGGATGCCCACTGAAGTAGAGGCTTTCTTCCGATCGTGGGTACTGTGGAATAGCTGTACTGAGCGATTCGGGTACCCCATAATCCGGATGTTGGGCTGTGCGTCTATCCTCCAAAAATGTGGCCAATTGGTATAATTCTGTGACGGTGGTGGCAACGGTGGCGGCGGTGGTGGTGGTAGGGAATGCCATAGTTTTGTGTCTGAATTCGGTGGATGCTGTTGATGTTGTAGGAAGGCATGTTGAGGAAAGGATTGGTAGGTACTAGCTGTGTTCAAGGCTCTCGAGTCGTACAGTGCCTCAGGCTCTACAAGGAGGCAAACAAAGTAGGTGAAGCGTTTCTAATTGCACTGACTCATTCTTAATTTATCATTCTCAAATTATTGCACAATTCATCGTTCAGATTTGCAATTATATGTTTGTTTATGATTGATTAAAATAAAATATTTGAAAGCACATAATAGCATTAAAAGACTGTTTTTAATTTCTCTCCCTCTCCTACTCTCATTCCACCACCACTAGTTAAAGATGTTGTTGATACTGGTTGACTTGCGGTTACATTATAGCTCCACGAGGATGGATGCCCACTGAAGTAGAGGCTTTCTTCCGATCGTGGGTACTGTGGAATAGCTGTACTGAGCGATTCGGGTACCCCATAATCCGGATGTTGGGCTGTGCGTCTATCCTCCAAAAATGTGGCCAATTGGTATAATTCTGTGACGGTGGTGGCAACGGTGGCGGCGGTGGTGGTGGTAGGGAATGCCATAGTTTTGTGTCTGAATTCGGTGGATGCTGTTGATGTTGTAGGAAGGCATGTTGAGGAAAGGATTGGTAGGTACTAGCTGTGTTCAAGGCTCTCGAGTCGTACAGTGCCTCAGGCTCTACAAGGAGGCAAACAAAGTAGGTGAAGCGTTTCTAATTGCACTGACTCATTCTTAATTTATCATTCTCAAATTATTGCACAATTCATCGTTCAGATTTGCAATTATATGTTTGTTTATGATTGATTAAAATAAAATATTTGAAAGCACATAATAGCATTAAAAGACTGTTTTTAATTTCTCTCCCTCTCCTACTCTCATTCTCACGGATGGGTGAATGGATATCTATTCACAAGAAAAAAATGGAGGAGAACTTTGCATACTTACTTATAGCCGATGTCACTCCACCCTCTGGATGATAGGCGTAGGGAGAAAATCGTCCAACTCCAAACTCGCCGTACCCTCCAATCTGTCTCATATCTTTGGGTTCAATCAAAGATAATTCTCGAGGATGCAATTTTAGGGAAGATGGACTAGAATCTCTATCACCACCACCGCCACCATCGGGACTGGTCTCATGCAAAGTGCTTGTTCGTACGGCTCCAGAGAGGGGGTAGGATGGAGTGCTGTATGATTTGGTCCAAACTAATGTAGTCTCCGCGTTTCGATTTAGTGCAGCACCGGAGATAACTCCAGCAGCGTTTGGTAGTAATGCTGCTGCAGCTGCTAGACTGGCTGGCCAATAACGATTGTGTGATGGTTTATCAAAGATGTAGAGGATATACACGATTATTGTTTGCTTTCATTAGATTTACAGAATTCTACAAATCAGTTTTTGTCTCAATGCCCCTAGCGCTTCCTCTTCGACTGCCTATACCTCTACTCTAACATGTCCACGACGTACATTGTTGTCAACTTTACCAGCTTACACCATGACCTGGACTCTCTTCATGCTGGCTTCAGGAGGATGTATCTGGGAGAAGTGGTTGACATGTGGAATGCGTCTTCTCTCTCTTTGTGACACTTCGCCTCATAATTGACTGCACTAGTAAGGCGCCCTTATTGGAACCATTCAAAATAAATTAGACTGGTGGACAAAGAGTAAGTCACCTCTAAGTGGTAAGCACTGCATTCACCTGGTTGTTGCAGCCTTCTTTTTCTTATTTACCAACGGTTGATCCCCATTTTTGGTTTTTTGCGTGCCCCAACCAGCTGCACCATCACCAGAGGTGGAACGTCTAACTGAGGTGTAAGGACCCGTTGGCTCCAGCGTGGGTTTTAGGAGCCGACGACGAGCATTAATGAACCAAGTGGTAACTTGGAATAATGTTAAATTTGTCTGGCTTGCAATTTGGAGCTTCTCACCCTCCGTTGGATAGGGGTACTAGCAGTATAAAAAATGCATAGAGTCATATACTACTTAAATAAAAGGTGACAAATACTTCATAAGTTTTATCCCCAAAATTTGCGTATTTTGTTTTGAGTTGAAACTTTAATACAAGATGTGGCCTTGAGAGACTCCAATGCTATCACTTGATTGACAACAAAAAGGGGACAGACTAGTCCGATTCCAATACCATTGCTCCTGCAGTCCATAAACAGTGTCGCCGAGTAGGCTGAGGGAAGACCGTTGGGACATTTGCAATCTCACAGACAGAGAGCGTAAAGTCCATCAAATAACTTCCTTCCATGCAAAACCCCCATTTTTTTAATGAAGATAATTTGTCCTTAAAGACCACTAGAAGTTCAACTCGTCTCATGGCATCTGACTGCATCTGCTCTGAGGGTGATTTGCACTGCTTTAATGCACAATTACAGACAGGAGGTTTTCTGCTTCTTTACACTTCATTTATGATTGACAGAAGTCGGACACTGGTTTTTGTGACGGCTAGAGACAGCTGGGCCACTCAAATTACTACGTATATACTGTTGGACGTATGTGGGCCTACAACCTCCACCTTGTGGGCGTGCTTGTGGTTACGTACACACACACAAATACATGCGGGTGTCAGGAGCTACTTAAACGTTTTCAGTCCTTAAGTGATACATGGAGGGCAACTTTGGTGATAGAGGGGTGTGAAGGTGAGGCCGGATCCACTAGCACACCCAAGGTGTCATTTTTGCCATCCAACAGGCCTACAAACAGGAGGACTAAATGCACCCACCAGAACTGCTGCAATCACATTCGCCACTGGGTTGCATAAGACAGCCACGACCTTTGAACTTCTCCACTTTTGAGCCAATGAGGGCGTGTGGACTGTTCCATGATGTGTACGATGGAATGGAAGGCAAATAGCGCACTAAAATTGCATTTGACTTAGAGAAAAGTTGCAGCCTTATCTAAGTGACATTGACTAGACGTGAGTATCACTGATATGCTAGAGACCTTCTTGACCACCATGCACGTTGATTCTTGTTTTGGCAAGGATAGAGATGGCCGGTGTTTCCAGAAGCCATGACAACAGACCAGGCGGTGGTGGAGGTGGAGGGAGGGCCACAAATACTACTGTGAGTACATGTTGATACCAGTCACAGCTACTATTGTCGTAGTCGTTAATTCCATTCTTCAGTGTTATGTTACCAATAAGAACCATAAGAAAGAGAGAAAAAGGGGCAGAAAAAAATGGAAGAAACCACGAATACAAAGCACGCTTCGTCTTGGGTGTTAAAATTGCATTTGACTTAGAGAAAAGTTGCAGCCTTATCTAAGTGACATTGACTAGACGTGAGTATCACTGATATGCTAGAGACCTTCTTGACCACCATGCACGTTGATTCTTGTTTTGGCAAGGATAGAGATGGCCGGTGTTTCCAGAAGCCATGACAACAGACCAGGCGGTGGTGGAGGTGGAGGGAGGGCCACAAATACTACTGTGAGTACATGTTGATACCAGTCACAGCTACTATTGTCGTAGTCGTTAATTCCATTCTTCAGTGTTATGTTACCAATAAGAACCATAAGAAAGAGAGAAAAAGGGGCAGAAAAAAATGGAAGAAACCACGAATACAAAGCACGCTTCGTCTTGGGTGCGTACGTGTGTGGGAGCGCGCGTTAGCGCCAACTACACAAATGTGAACGCGAACGGAATCAACAACCTCCAGAGGAGGAGGAGGACGAGGACGAGAAGAGCCCTTCATGAAAAGAAAAACCTTCTAAGAAGTGCATCTGCACGCACATCAGTATTCTCATGCATAAACAAACACCTGGTGTGAATCAGAGCGACATTTAATAATGACTAGAAAATTTTCATCACCCCTCCCGAGCTAACAACTTATTTGTAAATAAAATGTAATGACAATCGAATACGTGCTCACTGCTACCTCCTCCTCTTCCTCCTGATTTGAAGTCCTCCTTTTAGTTAGAAAATGAGAGTTAATAAGTGATGAGATTCTGCCCAAAACGCGTACACAGTAATGACCGCTTTGCTCTGATGAACAGACAGCTCAACGAAGCGCAAAAATGCGAGTTTGATCAATTTTATCGAATTGCGTCGATCCTTTTTTAACAGGAAAATTGTAAAAATAGTGAGGAGCAAAGATAGTCAAATTGATTTTCTTTGATCTGCTGACCTCTTGTAGTTCCATAGTCACTAGCCACTCCAATCTCAGCGTCGATCGGCTGGGGGGGGGAGAGGTAAGAAAATGTGATCTTATTGTTCCAACAGAGTGACGAAACAGTTGTACAACCCTAGTTGTGAGGGCAATGAAATCACTCTCCAATCAAGGATTCACTATTAAAGGTCACTGTGACTTGTTGACTGAACATCAGGCAATAAAAATGGCAGCTAATTTCACCAGACAGGTTATGCAGTCTCCCTGGTGCTTGCCAAATCCGGCTACATCCATAGCTTGTCTTATTACGTGTTGAAGGAGAAGCCATTTTGACATCACGGACTTCAAGACAAGACTTCTACCAGGTGCTAAATGGTATTGCATACCCCAAGATGTTGAAAGAGCCACTGTTTCATGACCCGAGTGGCTCCTTTGGGTAGAACGCCGCGTTTAGTTCGAGACGTGTTACCTTCACCGTCTAGACCATTGAGAGGACCGATCACACGATTAGGAAAGTAGGCACCACCTACACCTCCTCCTGGCGAGACGAAGGCTGTGGATCCGTTCATTTTGAGATCAATCATGCAGTTTATGCTATATGCTCCAGCTTCGGAGCCCCCGGAACAAACAGCATCTCTGAAGGCGGCCTCAGGAGCATAGGCCTCGCCTTTTATACCACCATCACTAATGCCTCCTCTTCCTCCATTGTCGTTTGCTCCATTGTACACCTACGGAAAGATGCAAGCATATTCAGTCTTTCACTTCCCAGTCCGTCATTCCGCTCCCGCTCTTACTTATGCTGAAGTATCGTGGATGGGTGAACCTGCAGGCACCTTAGAGATTCTTTCTTCTTGCGCATAGGAGTGCATCTTAGGTTAATATTTCCTCAACGAAAGGGAAACATTTGTCCTACCATCTAATGTTTAACGAAGCATCTCGGTTGAGACACACTTGACAAGAGGAGTCGCAGCCTATTAAAGATTGAAGGTTCACCTCAGGGAAAGACTTTAAAATCGTTAGCGAGTAATATGGCTAGCCACTCATCCCTCCAGTAAAGACATTTAGTCTTTACCAACATTGGAATCCCTTGGGAGTGACTGGAGTGGGGTTTTAAAGAGTTTCTTACATATTGGCTAGCATAAATTATGCAATAATTAAAGGACACATCAAGTAATTACAGTCTAGTAGTTTACATTCACTTGTACTCACTAGTGTTCCACCCAAGTTATATCTGGAGTATTCACCAAGGCCAGAGGAAAACCATGTCGGGTAGGAGGAGGTAGATATAAAAGGTGATGCGCCTTCTGAACCCGCTGGTAATGAAGGCTCCGAATCTACAAGGAAAAAAATTATTTACACTTCTTTATCAAGCTCTCGACACTTATTTCCGCCAGATGGGATCAAGTGTCGTCGCTTAACTCTGCCTCTTCCCCGGAGCCCGCGAGAGCGAGAGAGCAGGAAAGCAACCTTATGTTCGACGTTCCACGCTTTTATCCACCTTTTGACAAAGCAGCGTATTTTTTATGAGTACAATGGAAACACTTTCAATAAATATTGACTCTCTCTGAGTCGTCCTTTTCTAGCTCTGACAATAACCAGAAAAATGACGAGGAGAGTCATGGACGGCTGCAACATGGACTATGAGTAAATTTAGTGGCACAAAAACTTCTGCCTTTTGTTTGGACATTGTTATACCTCTTGTCATTGTCGTTAGTCATTCATGCGTGGATACGATAATAAGTACAACATAACATAGAAAGCAACTGGGAAAGGATGAAAAAAGTCGAAAATTTTGAGACCCTGAAGGTAAGTACATTTTAACGAGACCAATCATCCAATCGCATTAGAGTTTCATTTCAGAAGCACCACAGCATTAGTGCCTTGACTTCAATCTATTGAGCGTTAAGAGTGAAAAAAGTTGTTGTGGTGACAGTGTTTAGAAGCAATCAAAAACATCCGGTCTGCAGGCTGACATGTATCGAACAGACGAACAAGCATCCATTCAACAATGCCACAATCCGCGTGTGTGAGTGTGTGCATGTATGCACGTAAACATTTTCGACATGGAACGGAGAGTCACGAGTAGGAAACGCAAAACTTACGCACATCTCCTAAGCGATTGTCACTTGGTTTGACCGACAAGCACACAAACAGGGAAGTTGTTTTGATGGTTGATGGACGTCATCCACTGAAAGTGAAAGAATTAGCGGTACTATCAGTGAATACAATCTAGGCAGTGGACCTGACCTCTCAAAGACACACATATTTCAAATATTTCGCACCAATTGCACAAAGAAGGACAAAAATAGCCTCATGAAGCCTTTTTAAAAAGACATGTTAGCCAATAAAAATAGAGAGGCTCCAAACTTCATACTGTACTCTGATTAGTTGGATTATCGGAAAACCCCATTCTGTCAAAAAGACGGTTTTTACCATAAAAATCCTTTAAATTGTTTATGTCAACTTCCTAGTCTTGTCTGGGCTAGAAGCAATAAGGTAAGAGGTCAGACGACAGACCGCATTCTCCTTTTCCCCATCAAATGGAGAGGCCACACACGAGACCCTACTCCTGCCTAATAATCTGATGAATTGACTCGCCTTTTTACCCACTGTCTGTGTTGCATTGTTTCAGAATTAACGCATGAAACCGACTTGATTTACCTGTAAAGTATTTTAAATTTTCAAAGAGCCCGAGGCATGGCAAAATAAGGCGGAACACGCAAGTCTCCAAGAATCCAAATTGTAATGCAACGAACCAAAATATTGAAGGAAGTGGAGGGAAATGGGAGGCAGAGTGGTGGAAAGGCAGAGGGTGGGGTGAGGCGCACTAGTAAACTGGTAATGGATGAATTCTTGATTAAGTGAATGAGAGGTGAGTTGAGAGAGATCAAAGGTCGGCATAAGCTGGAGACGCGCTTTTGTCAATCGCGTGTACTCTAAAAATCCCTAGCTGGCAGGCAGGCGTATCGCGTGCTTCGTTTGATGGCACGTCTGCAGATGCAGTGTGTGTGTCATGCAAGGACAGATTTTTTAACCAAGGACAGAGGTGGCTATTTAGTAATGCTTCTGTAGCCCCACTTAATTAGCTCTGATCAAAGTGATGAATCGAGAGAACCATAAATTACCCAAAAGTGACTAACTTTTCTTCCCTAAGTCAAACATCTCCACGGACACCAGTAAAGTTATTATCTCCTCACTTCGGGGTCCTTGTCAAGGACTTTGGGTCCATTTAGACAAATTCGTGCCATAAAGGTGAAATGTAAAAATGCAATGCAAACTAACCTAGAAATAGACTCTTCATGGGTTATAGGCAAGAAGTTTTGTTATCACCACTGTCTCACCTTAAAATTGTAGGAAATCCGATCGAAATTTTGTTTTCAAACTGATGATGTAACGCGAGCAAAAGTCTTTTGAGAGTTCATTCACTTTGTGCAACTCTTGTAGATGTGTTCGAAGTACTTTTACAGCCAAAAGCATCTAAAGGGAGGCGAACAAAAGGTATCGTACTATTACATCAAATAAGAAACAAACCCGACCTTGAACTCAATGACCAATCAAGAATCACTTACTAATTCATTTAACTCTGGATCCGCCATGAATACGTTTAGGGGAACATCACCATTGCTCTCTTCATTCCTGTCTTTGTTATAGGCAAGAAGTTTTGTTATCACCACTGTCTCACCTTAAAATTGTAGGAAATCCGATCGAAATTTTGTTTTCAAACTGATGATGTAACGCGAGCAAAAGTCTTTTGAGAGTTCATTCACTTTGTGCAACTCTTGTAGATGTGTTCGAAGTACTTTTACAGCCAAAAGCATCTAAAGGGAGGCGAACAAAAGGTATCGTACTATTACATCAAATAAGAAACAAACCCGACCTTGAACTCAATGACCAATCAAGAATCACTTACTAATTCATTTAACTCTGGATCCGCCATGAATACGTTTAGGGGAACATCACCATTGCTCTCTTCATTCCTGTCTTGGGATTCGTGTACAATCTCTGAGGAACTTGTTGGGAGATGATGGGTGAGAGGGAAGGCAGAAGGCCATGGGTGCGGTGATTGTAACCTCTGCTGTAATTGGTTATCAATCAGTGATGTAGTAGTGCGGTCAATAAATGCACTCAACTCCTCGTTGAATAGATCCAGAGCTGGTGGGGAGCACGGTCGAGCAGTTTCAGCTTCACATTGCCGAAATAGGGCCGCAAGGAGGGAATAAAAAGGGTGTCTGTTAGGTGGAACAAAAAGGAGACATTGAAGGTGGTTAATCCATGACCCTAGTTCCTGGAAAGCAACTTTGCAAAACCGTCCGAAATTGGCATTCCATTCCCTTTTGAATGGTTGTTCTTAATGTTTGCTCAAGCAGGGTTAGTTACGATGTAGCCCTGTAGCTACTATGGTAAAACATCGTCCTTGACAGACGCACGATTGACTTGAAATATCTGTACCATCTAAGTTTTGCAAAAAACCCACCGATTTTATGCCTTCTCTCCCTTTCACGGGAGACTTATTCATTACGGGGCGCCCCATGAATACGCACACTACCATCGATGTCTGCCATCTTGATTAATCATGTGTGGATCGACCCACAACGAAATATGGGTTGCCTGGTGAGGCGTAGCCTTCAAACACATTTAATCCTCCTCCCGAGTTTGCTTAGCTACTCTGAAGTATTTCAAAATCCTACTGAAAAGCGAACGAAAATAAAAACAAATAAAATCATTTTAGCGGTCAGCCCTCGTTTTCAAAAAGATGTGACAATTAGAGGAACCGATAAAACCCCAAAACAACCAGGTAAATTAACGAGGCAAAAGAAGTGGATGCTAGAAAGCGTCTTTGTGATGGAGCTATCATAGACGCAAATAATACCATGACAACTAATGGACCAGGCTGATAGAAGTAGAGTGGAATAAGGTGGGGAATTAAGGCAGAGTGGTGCATGTCACACGGAACCCTCTACTACTGCCTTTTCACCTAGCCCCTTTCGATTACTACCACCATCACTGCTTCCACGCCCTCCTCCCTTTGACATGGCCTTGTTTAATACGCCTGTCAATGATTGACTTGGCTACAAATCAGTCAATCTTTAAAAAACCTTACTGTGCAAAGGATTTACCCAAAATAATCGACCAAAAGTGAAAAAGTTTTCATTTTTAATAAGAACTCACTCTTTGATCATTCGCTTCTGCACATCGAGAGATTGGTTTGCGCTTCGAATGAGTGGATTGTTCATAGTGGGAAGGCTGCAAAACAAGGTAAAAAGGATAAAATGTCAAGGTAATTACTGATTACTAGCAGTTTAAGAAGAAGACTAATGGTATCCAAAGTCGCCTCGCCTTTTATTTTCACCTCACCCATGACAAAAGTGACCAATAAACATATTCACGCTCCAGCCCCACCTATGAGGGTGGAGAAGCTAATTTGACCTTTTTAGACCTGAGGCTGAGGCTAAGAAGCCTCCAACGGGACTATTTGCTCGAGCGCCTCTACCGCCGTGTCGTTTCCTCCTCACAGCATATCCATTCGGTGCTCGTATCGCATTCTGCGCACTCACGTTGTTATCGTAGCTGGCAAAACCTGTAAATGGATACACCGCGAATGAAAGAGGATATGGAAGTTTAAGAGGCGCTTAATCAAATTTGTTTACGCACCAAAGCCTCTGCTTTGGTTCGTATCTCGGTTCATATAATTTTTTACACTTAGCGCCCGCCCAAACGGTGAAAAGTGATTGTTAAAATACATTTCACCATACTCCTTGGGGAGATGGTAGATAAATAGGTTGGAGCCTTCTGGATCCCTTTTCACTGGCTTCCGTGTAAAGGACCGTTGATGGAGAGGAGTAGGTACCACTTGGGCGAGGTTTTGAGCGCCCGATGCTATTGATAGCAAAACAGAAGCAATGAATTAAAATATGCTAAAGTAAAGCACGAGCTCACCAGGTCCAAACTGAGGGTCGATGTACATTGACGGTGGAGCAACTGAAAGCATTGCATGATGACAAATTGCCAGAAAGGCAAACTTCCACAGCAAGAGATAGTAAACGACATCTTACCTGCGCCGCTATAGAGAGTGCCTGGTATCGTAGGTTGCATACCCCAGGTTGGGTGAAATTGGTAGCTCCGAAGAACTTATGAAGAGAGATGCTGTTGCTGCTGCAGTTGCAGCACAAGCTGATGTAAGTTGTACTGTTCAGTCATAGACGCGATCAATTGCATCACTAAGAGATTATTTCTCATGGCCTCGTAATGGGCTCCTGGCGCAGCAACCCCGTTTATGGTAAATGGTCCGGCATTGTCGTTTATAACAACAACAGCAGCAGGATTCTGCCACACTGGTGAAAATATACTGCGCCTGGCAGGCTCTGTGCAATTGCTGTGGGGTCCTACAGTGGTAGAACAGATAGGTTCATATTCATTCCAGCCTTTGCTGACATATGTAACCTTCGGAGGCGTTTGAGGCCTAAGCGACCCATTTAGGCTCCGTGCGTATGTGAGTAACATAACCCCCTTGATTAATCGTTACGTAGGAATACACTTTAAAATTTGTAGGCATTACAGGGTCTGTCGTCTGTCGGTCGAATGCAGTAGGCTGTGCAACTTGATGACCCCTGAGCGAGACCACAACTGGGCTGGAACCTGGGCTTGACGGTGGCATATAACCGCTGAGTGGAGGCACTAATCCAGATGCAAATTGTTGGATCTCTATTCAAAGCAATCATCGTTGTTAACTATGGCAAGTCATGGATAGTGTCACGACTGCAATGCAGCACAATTCCAAATACTCACGGCCACTAAGAAGATTCCATGCACAGGAGTCAGCAGATTAGGTCCTCCTGGGCCAAAAACGTTCCTTGTGGCGCGGTCTTTGTTCCAAACAAAATTAATTGTAAAATAAATTAGAAATGAGGCCAGTAAATAATAAATGTATCATGAAGTGTATTCCTTAACTTCATGGTCTATTAAACTCGCACAGCAAGTCAACCCTTCTATCAGTACGCACTTAAGTGGCTAAAATATTGCTGATTTCAAAATGTGCTACTCTGCTGGATGTGTACTACTAAAAACTGGGGTGTATAAACAGGGATGGGACACAATCTGCTCCTACTGACTCTCTTAAGGATACCATTAAAACATCAACAAGTGAAGAAGATAACTGATTGAATCAGGCACAGAGAGACAATAGAATGTGATACATTTTCCTCTCTAAATGTATAGACTAAGTAGCGCCATCTACGTTCGTTATAGCTGCAAGACTGCCAAGTCTGCCACCATGCAAGCAATTTGTGCTCACGCACTTAGTAATCACGATCCTCTTGTTAAACTGCATAGTGCTAAGAAAATGAATAATTTGTTTTGCACATGTAGAAATAAGATGATTTAATCGAAAATTGAATAAGTCACCTGGAACCAATTACATCTAGAGCACATTAGTTGATAAAGGCATTATAAATGCGAAGCACTTACTGATTTCTCTGTCCTCCTGAGTTTGAGAGTCCGAATTGACCGACTCTGCTTTACGATCCATAAGTAAAGGATGTGGTATAATAAATAATTCCGGGCGACGTGTCACCTCAGCACGAAATCTGACTTAGAGGTAATGCTACCGGATGGATAGTTTCAACCTTTTTGCACTTTGCTGATTGCCTATGCTCCAACGGATGAATCACAGCACCCCTCTCTGGAAGACTATTGGTTGGGCGCAATCAATGCACGAGTGAGGCATCTGATTGGACAAGCCGATGAGTCTATGCAACTTTTGGGTCAGCACTTCGTACTTCACTCGATGGATGAGAAAGTCAACTTCCTACATAAATACAGCCTAGTCAGAGTTGAACTAATTGTTTTTATCATGTCTACCATAAAATAAACGAGACATAATGTTATTTTCATTTCCTCATGACTTGACTCAATGAATGGAAATAGAATAGCCTTTTATGATGCTCTAGCATAAGAACGCAGTTTGCGATCGCTAAAACTCTAATCAGCTACTAAACTTGTTAATACATTTTAGTGAAATCAGTGGGGTGCTGTTTGATGTGATGCTTATTCCATGCTTTAGGGTAGGCAAAGTCAAATCCATGTGAAGGTGATCCGAGAATATGTAGGATAGAGGAAAGTGGTTTAGACCTTTTGTGGGAGCTTCGATTTCGACCTCAGTGGTAAGGTTCAAATACCCATTATTTCTCTGATTTACGTCAGGTTTAAAAAGTCCTTTTTGATTGGGGAAGCAAGTTAACCTGGAACATAAGAACGGAGGCGTAAGAGGAATTAGACGTAGTGGTAGGCGGTTGGTGTTACTGGTAAGTGCTGCATTTTTGCGAGAAAACTCTGAAGCAAATTACATGAACGCATCCTTCGGACGTAAGCAAATCTCTAGTTCTCTGCACTCGGTTTGTTTGGAAGCATCTCTGCATTTCTCTTGGAAAAAAGGTGAAAGCATATGCACATATATATGCATTCCACCATTTGACCTAGTCCAAGAAGGCCTTAACCAGGAACATACTTGAAATTCCGGCATCTCCATGTCCAGCTTGGGGCATCAAACTTAACTTTGCATTTGATGTAAACGTGCCATCTTCCAACCGAGATCAAAAAGTGGTTGGACGGAACTGTGGTTTGGCAGTTTTCATGCAAGTTGCTTTAAAAATTTTTGTTTTTCATTTAACAGTATAAGTCTATGCGTATTACTATGATAACCAATTGTCATTAGAGACCACATTTAGCTTTATGTCGTTTCAATTTGAGCACATTATAAACACCACTTTTACGAAAATAAAAGTTTATGTCCTTAATTTGAGAAAACCTGGGATGCAGGTATGTTGGCTACCGAAACAAGCTCTAAACCCTCTACCCCATCTTATGCAGCGTAATTGAGAGAAACAATAGGCCTCTGATTGGCAATGGAAGTGAATTATTGCAATGCCATTTGCCATTTTTAAACATGAGAACAGTCTGAGCTCGTAAAGCATTACATGAAATGACATGATCAGGGAGTGAGTGGGCCACTAAGACCCGTCTTACCGGTGGATTTATTTAATAATTATTGAACTAGCCACTATTTTGAGTGAAGACAGACACATACCTCTCAGCGATCAACCTGTATAGTTACAATGCTTTGGAATATTTTGCCTCAAGATCTCCGTCAAGGTATGCTTCGTTCTCTAACAGAGCTATGAGTGCTCGGTTAGCATTAATTTTCTGCTATGGACACGACGAGTGGAGCCGAGCTTGATGTTACTTGGCTCGAGGAGAATAAAATCGTATGAAATCGGTTATTACTTTTAATTAATTTAACTTCACTGTGAAGACACATTATAAATATCCTATTAGTGGAACTTGACGGAGTCAGTTGCTGACTGATTCAAGATGCATGTATTGATGCGATTTCGCTTTTACCCACCCATCTAAGCTGTCGCTTGCAATCGTAAGTTTTGTCGGTAACCGCACGATCGCTAATCCAATTCGCGCGTTCAAATACGCAGACGTTCTATTCACGACGCGATTTTCATCATAACATATGAGGCCGCAGAATACTAGATCAATGCCTGCAATGCTTCCTCCTCCATCTCAGTTTCGTAGCCTCTTCTCCCACATCCAAATGAGACCCATGTAGATGGTCAAACAGTGCTGAATTGTTTCACTATCATGCAACAAACTTAAATGGTGCATTAATGGAATGATACTGGTGGAAGGCAGTTGTCGCTCCCGTTTGCGATTGGACTTTAAGTGAACTCGCTATGAATAGCTCTTCTGTGCCAAGTAGCACACTATTTGACAGGTTGAGCTAAACTGTGATTCCATCCAAACGGGTAGAAATCATCACTGACAGCTGAAATAAACGTCCTTATGTTCTGAGGGAGAATTAATGTGTCGCTTTCTCTATCCCGCCCTAGCACGATGGTGATTTTTAAACTTTTCATTAAGACGTAGTCACTGTGAGAGAGCTACAATTGTTGTACACTTGCCCTTATGATTTTGATCTCCCTCTTGGTATTACGAATGTCTCTCCACGTCCTTCAAGGAAAATGCAATTATTTCCTTAGTTTGGTCTTGCTAATAAGTGTGATTGTTCAAAATTTGTAAGATCCTCAAAAAGTCCAAACTTATCGCTTAGTAGAGTTTTGCATCACAAGGTCTTCTCTAAAGAGGCGTGAAGATACTTAAAATGAGAAATTTTCAAGTAGAAAAATTAATAGGTTGCTAATAACTATTTTTGAAGCCCGATTGCAAGTCCATATTTAGTGGTGCTTCGATAAAGCTCCATGAAAGCATCAGAAGACAGTTACAATCTGTCGTGATCACATTCATGCGGTTCCTCATTCCGGCAATTAGTTCCGGAAAATTCATACAGTAAAAATACGAGAAAGTTGGGGGTTAAGGTTAGGGTTAGGGTTGGGGTCCCTTCCTGTCATCAACAGGGCTCGCCTCTCACCTATGTCTGCAGCAATACTATGCCTGCAGCAATACCAGCAACAATAGCACCAGCAATTCTAGCTACTGTTCACCAAATGCTACTGAAGTTAATGATACTCAGGATCTTCATATCACCACCACGCCATGCAATACTTCTATGCAGGATTTGACTGGGTAAGTAAGCCTTTCATTTGTTTTATCCACGTGCTTCATTATTTTCTATGAACTTTTACTTATTGACCGGATTTCGAGACTTTGCTTCTATGCCTGCAGCAATACCAGCAACAATAGCACCAGCAATTCTAGCTACTGTTCACCAAATGCTACTGAAGTTAATGATACTCAGGATCTTCATATCACCACCACGCCATGCAATACTTCTATGCAGGATTTGACTGGGTAAGTAAGCCTTTCATTTGTTTTATCCACGTGCTTCATTATTTTCTATGAACTTTTACTTATTGACCGGATTTCGAGACTTTGCTCTGATAGTGCCACCGCCTTTTTGGGTTAAAATTATTCCGACACCCACGCCTTAATTCTTGCCAGTGGCGTAAAGTCAGACAGAAGGGGTTAAAATAGTCCCGAAATTTAGAACAGCAGAGGGGAGGAGGCAGCTTTTGGGAATTCGAAGTTGTAACGATTATGCGCACAATACTGCTATTTCCTACTGCCGATTGTGTCATCGCACACACACACACACACACACACAAAAACTCGTTACGGGTTAGGGTTAGGATTAAGGGGTAAGGGTTAGGATCAGCCTGCCCTTAGACAGACGTTGGAGCATCGGTCTTTCTAAGCAGATGTGTCAGGAAAATCGCCGCAACGAAATGATTCCATGGGGTTCATGGCTAATGTTGCTTCTTTTATCAATAGCTTTCATGTATAACGCGGAGGTAGGCTTGGTGCCGAAGGTGTACGTCGTTCTCGGCCTTCCAGTTATGAAACATCAGAGATTCTCCCACCCGTAGTACATGCATTTCCTTTGTGTGCTTATACGCTAGAATAAGCGTTTAAGAGGCAGGTGCAGTTTCTATGAGGACTTCTCCTTTTTCTTCGTTTGTCAATAATATAGGCTTTTTCCAAAGCACTGCATAATCTACCTCGATGACATCCTTGCCTTTGGCAGAGACATGCAGGAGCATAATGCCAACCTGAAACTAGTGCTGGATCGCCTCCGAGACGCTGGATTTACCATGAACCCAAAGAAATGCCACTTTCTTCAACGTTCGGTTACATTCCTGGGGCATACAGTCTCGTCAAATGGGATGGCGGTCACTGAAGACAGTACAAACCAAGTGAGAACAGAGCCGATACCGACCAATCAGACGGAGCTCCGCAGCTTTCTCGGCTTGCTCCGTGGCGCGCTGGTACGAAGAACTGCAGCAATGCAATTTTACACTGCAGTACCGAAAAGGGACTACGCATGGCAACGCGGATGCATTGTCTCGCAGATCTCTCTCAGCAGAGAGGGAAAGCGGTATAGTGGGCACGCTATTTTTGAGCGAGCCTACTAGATACCAGTGGAGAAACACACAAAGTACCGATCCGGACACGGCGTTGGTATACGAGAGGTTCGTGGCATCCTCGCACATGCCTACTGCAGAAGAGATGAACTCGTCCAGCAAAGCAGCCAAACAAATATGGCGACAGTGGTCCAAACCCACCCTGGAAGACGAAGTTTTATGGTATCAAAAAGATGCCACGTCCCCCAAACGTCTTCTTGTTCCTTGCTCGCTGATACAAACAGTCCTCCAGGAGTTGCACGAGCAATTGGGACATGTAGGTGTGAAGAAGATGGTGGAGGCCTCGAGCAAACGATACTGGTGGCCCTCTCTTACCCCGGACGTACTCGACTTCTGTTAAACCTGCATCGCCTGTAGCAGTTTCAAGAAACCTCACACAACAGCGATGGCACCCCTACAACCCATGCCCACAGGATTCCCGGGCGAAAGGGTGGGCATTGACATTATGGGTCCCCTGCCACTTACCAAAGGGGGAAACCGGTATATCCTAGTTATGGTTGATTACTTCACGAAAGTAGCTGAAGCCGAAGCCATGAAGGCTCAAGACGCCGAAACAGTCGCTTTAACCTTCTTCAACCGTTGGATCCGTCAACACTGTGTGCCCGAATCAATTCACAGCGATTAAGGTCCTAATTTCGAAAGCCGACTTTTTACGGAACTATGCAAGACTCTCGGAATTGCAAAGACACGCACGACACCAGGGCACCCACGAGGCAACGGACAGGTCGAAAGAACGAGTTGTACACTGGTGGGACTGCTGAAGGCTTTTACCAAGGGGGCGAACCTGGAAGACTGAGACCTGAGCCTGGGACGCGCCCTTCCAGCGTATAGAGCCACAATCCACGCGTCAACGGGTGTTTCTCCGACCAAAATGCTCACAGGACGCGAAATTAGAGTTCCGTCCGACATTTTTCTCCCGAGCAAAGAAACAGCACCCGACAATGTTCTGGAATACGTTCTGCGCCTAAAAGAAGGGATAAGAAAGACGTTCAATTTGGCTCGACGCCACCTACAAACGTCTTATAGTAGACAAAAGAGGTACTANCAGCGATGGCACCCCTACAACCCATGCCCACAGGATTCCCGGGCGAAAGGGTGGGCATTGACATTATGGGTCCCCTGCCACTTACCAAAGGGGGAAACCGGTATATCCTAGTTATGGTTGATTACTTCACGAAAGTAGCTGAAGCCGAAGCCATGAAGGCTCAAGACGCCGAAACAGTCGCTTTAACCTTCTTCAACCGTTGGATCCGTCAACACTGTGTGCCCGAATCAATTCACAGCGATTAAGGTCCTAATTTCGAAAGCCGACTTTTTACGGAACTATGCAAGACTCTCGGAATTGCAAAGACACGCACGACACCAGGGCACCCACGAGGCAACGGACAGGTCGAAAGAACGAGTTGTACACTGGTGGGACTGCTGAAGGCTTTTACCAAGGGGGCGAACCTGGAAGACTGAGACCTGAGCCTGGGACGCGCCCTTCCAGCGTATAGAGCCACAATCCACGCGTCAACGGGTGTTTCTCCGACCAAAATGCTCACAGGACGCGAAATTAGAGTTCCGTCCGACATTTTTCTCCCGAGCAAAGAAACAGCACCCGACAATGTTCTGGAATACGTTCTGCGCCTAAAAGAAGGGATAAGAAAGACGTTCAATTTGGCTCGACGCCACCTACAAACGTCTTATAGTAGACAAAAGAGGTACTATGACAAGCACAGCCGACCCAACACCTACCACGAAGGAGACCTCGTCCAAATATACAAGCCAGTTCCCCCACCTGGAACTCATCGTAAATTTCATCACCCTTGGAGCAAAGATCCCTTCCGCGTAGTGAAAGTTCTCTCCTCCACGAACTACCTCGTCCGAACCGCGGAATTTCGTACTCAACCAATAACAGTCCACCATAATAAGATGCGACCTTACAAAGGCTCTCCGCCGGTTGGCTACGAGGACGAAGTCTACGGAATTGTGGAGGAAGGAAAACCGCCCGATGGCATGCCTAAAGCCAATGGACGAGAGCAGCACCGGGGACAGTGCTCAAAAAAGGAGGGGGCTGTGTAATAATGGTGGTGTTTATATGCGCTCGGTAGGTGAGAGGCGGGAACGCAATATCCACGTGGTCGCAGACGAGCTCGCGCCTTCCCCTCTGGAGCAGGAGACTCAAACTCCGTAGATTTGGGCCGTTTTATCTGCCTTTTTCCTTAAATATAGTGATTCCTAGAAGAGGAGGAGCGGGAAAATGCGGCTACAATTGTCTTTAGAATTGCCAGAAGTGTTTTGTTCTGCTCATTGGTCGCATTTTCTAGCTTTCTCAAATAAATTTAATTTATCTACTTTTAGAAAACCAGCATTTATTCTTCATGCTGCAAATGTCCAGCTGCTTATCAGCTTTATTTAATAATAAAAATATTCTGTATTTTTTGGATCTCAATTGATAAACCAGTTAATTCTCACTTTGCATTCCCACAGTTTGCTTTTCATCAACCACATTTGCTTCGCTATAGCGTCGCATCAGTGTAACATTGATATTCTCAGAGTGGTCGACATCCTCAACCCTTAAAGCTAGAGTTCCTCACCAAGGAGTAACAAAAAGACTGGATCAACTCATTTCAAGTAGCCTACCGGATAAGTATACATAGGATCTTCGAAGTTATAAACTGCAGAGCTCCCATTTACATGCCTTCAGCTTATACAGCAACGCAAACTCATGCATCTATTTTGGGAAAAATTTGCCCCAGACATCCATAACTAAGCTACAAAAGCATTTTATAAAACTTTGAACGTTTGGGATCTATAGAATCGAAATTAATTTTACAACTAGTGCCTACATCGTTTTACTCCCACCCTGACAAGCATATGACACAAGTCCGGTCCCATAGAAATGTAGTTTAATTTATTTCTGATTTGGTCACTCTTTCATCCTATTCAAATTATCCAACACACCGCACTCAGTCGTTCATGGATCCACCGGGCACAAAGCCGCGGTGTTTATCTCCAGAGTGGATGATTCGCCAACACTGAGCAAAAGAACTTCCAGTGAGATCGATGGGCATAATTGCAACACCACAGCTGTCCACCAAAAAAACGACGAGTTCAAAGGCGTCCAGTGCAGCCCCAGTGGCTTCCCATGAGTCCGCTTCTGCATCCACATCCCCCCTTGCCATTGCCACCATCGACAACGATAGGCGTCATCGGCGGTCTGATGGGTCTGTGATGCTGTTGAAAAGTGCCCCATAAACAGCGCTGAAGGCGGTGGTGGCAGTAGAGCGAGTGTTAGTCAGTAACACTGCCCACCATAATCGGCAGGCAACATCCTTGAGAGGCTGACAAAATCAACATAACATTACTGTGATGACAAGCTCCACCTGCAATGTGCAAATTTCGAAGGCGAAATCGACACCTAGTTCTGTTCATTAATAACTCCATGCTTATCACAAAACATTTCAAAGAATGAAAATCACTCCCACCGTACCTTAGACCTGCAATGACATTAACGCCAAATAAAAACAAATCCACGGTGGATTTCCCACATCTTAACAACAAATGAGGTCCTATTTCCCACAAAACACTTTGCCACCAAAGCAACTTCAATCAATTCCTTCCACAACAGTTCAACGTAACGAACAAACCTTAGTGATGTTCAAAGACAACAAAAATTTGTCCAACTTCTCTTCGTGAACCTTACCCAATAAGAATCTACACGTACAGATGTACATATCAATATTCGTGCACACATTTGCATGACTACCAACAAATAAGTTTTATGTACAAAAACGGATGACTTAGAAAATGTCATAAAATGCCGCGCTGCGAAAAAAATGAATAAGTAGTAAAATAAAAAACATTAATCGCCCAAAAGAGACCGGACTAGATTTTAATAAAAAACTGCAACAATTTGCCTTACTTTCTCTAGTTCAGCATTGTCACAATCATCACCGCAACTCGCCAACCCTTCCGGAAGAGACAGTAAGCTTTCCTGTCAGGCCAACTCTAATATCATACTCCTCCCGTCACTTCAGCTTGAGTCCATGTAGTTACCCAATGCTTGCGTCAAATGAGGCGAAATTTATTGGAATACCATTAAACACACCGATGCTGTCTCTGACATCATCCACATAGCAAAGCCATAGAGACGCCTCCGCAGGTGACTCAAAAATATCGCACCATCTACCATTCCACAGATTTTTCCAATGTCGACCCAACACCATTACAGCTACTGGCCATTCCGGCCTGAGAAATGCGTTAAGCAATAGCAGAAGCCAGGCATGCATCCATTTCCATTAAATGCTACCTCCATTCTTAGCAATATGATACTCCACTTGAAGCACACATTTCCATAAAGGCAGAGGATAGGAAAAGTGCTATTCAAAAGACAATGTGTAGGGACATGTATCGGAAAGGCAGCTTAGGAAAGCAAGTGAACTCATCGTGATTACAGGGTGCCTTGTTTGCCTTCCAAAATTAAAAAGACAGAATTCTCAAAGTCAACCAAAAATATAAGGTAAATTCAAGCTCATCATTGGCATTTCTAGCAGCATATGCGATGAGGCTAAAAAATTTCGTGCTGTCTTTATAAATCGTGGTGAAGTAGGGCCACTAGTACTATCGTCACATTCTTTCTTGGCTGTTGTGGAGAAAATGGACATTTCTCCCACTGCCACCTTCTCTCCCTCTACTGTTTCCTGCCATGGTCGCGCTGCTCTCTAAGTGCTAGCGTTGATGTTGGCGGTGCTGGTGTCTAAGTAGTGGGGGCGCATCGGGTGACGGGAATGGGGTGCAGTAGTGAAGCGTGGTGATAGGGTCAGCGGTGAGGAGAGGGAGGAAGGTAAGGAGGCTTTGTGCTAGATTGTGTGGTTCTCGGAGCTCTCGCAAGAACGGAGGCTCATCAAGGCGTTAAGTGGAACCATGAGGTTGTCTCAAAATGCGACCTTATGATGGGGGCCTAATGCTTAATTTGCTAAATAGGAACTGTCGACAAGCGAGTGGAGAGCAACAACAATCCTCTCTGGGATATAAGTTGGTGCCACACCTCTCTAATTCATTCAGCAAGTCATTCCATTCCTTCGCTTACCTAAATCCTTTCCTTCCAGCTGTCTCTTTTACATGATACCTCTACCTTCTCTTACTTACTCTTGCACATCAACTTCACACCACCTACCAGAGTACCTGTCTAACCCCTGCACATTTTCGTTGACGCACATAACCACACACCGCAGCTGTCACCACCACTTACATGGCTGCCGGTTATATACACAATGCACAAGGCCTAACATCTCTGGACGTAAAAGTACGTACCTGTACAACTTCTTACCTAAAATGCAAGCTAGCTGCTAAGGTACGAGGACAAAAGCCACTATGAGGCAACCCACCTTTGCGCAAATATTTGCTACAGGTAAAAACGAAAGCTTTCCGACAATTTCTCGAGTACGGGAAGACTTTAAGCAAAATCATGTACTTGATCCATATTATGCGTAGGATATTGCATTCACTACCACTAGGAATTGCGAAGATCAAGTGATATGAGAAGACAAGTATTCACTGCGTGATTCAAGCGGCCAGATTTGCAATGTGAAAAGTTAAGGCAATCCTCCAAGGGCTGGACACCGTGCCATAACTGCCCCAGTGACCAGCGATTATAAAGCAGAGAGCCACCTTTACGTGCCCTTCCCAATAACTAATAGACAAGTTTATGAGGAAGGCCCTATTGATTTTGCCCTGTAGGTGTGGAGTCATCTGATTGCCATACCGATGCAGGACACTACTGCTTCCCATTTAAGTAGGACATCGAAAAGGCAAAGTGCCTTTTGAGTTTTGGAAATGACACCTGCTATTTATCAGGAAGTAATTCGATCAGGGCAGGTTACAAACAACAGATGCCGAGATTCCCCTCTCTCGAAGTACTTTCAAAGGCACAAATTCGTCACGAGCTCTACCATTAGCATTCAATTCTTGTCGTTTGATGTCATAAAATTTTGAATCTATTAAATAGCATTGTTTTGAACACTTGGACAAGCCTGTGTATCGAACCGGTAAGTAGTAAGAATGTTGAATGCTCCTATTGCATGGATCGGGCATTACATTTTTATGTGCAACTATAAGAAGTCTAAGTTGCAGAGGGTGCAAGCTTTCGCGATGTAGCATTCACATTTTTAATCATTTGCCTCATTTTCCTCCCCTAGCTCCTCTCATGTCTTCCTTGCTTCCTTCGCTCAGGTTAAAATTGAACAATGTACGCAACACAGAGGACGACATCAGGGAGGCAAAAGTCAAAGAGCAACAAGGTAGACATCGCGGCGAATCGACCTAGGAAAGAACACTCACGTCAGATGTAGGCGAGTTGTCCTACTTGTCGTCAGGATTCTAGTTTACCCTTGCGGACTCCCAACTGCAAATGTTGATTAAAGCCTATTGCCTGTGATTGAAGAGACCTGAGTACACCTGTTCCGGCTTGTTACCATACATGATTTACAAATATTTCCATTCGGAATCAATTAATTGCACAGCCACGCATCTACTTAAGGCCTCATTTTGTCAAAAACCACAAAGACGTGCTATCACGAGAAGCTGTCGAGTAAACTGAACCACTCAGGTCTGATAGACGAAGGTATTCGCGTGCCTTCTATCTCATTGGGCTGATGTTTTCCTTGCAGCATTGGCAAAGCTTTGACTATTGCCACTAAACTGGATCCCAGACCCACAGCTAATCCTTGAATGTGAATCTTGTACATTTACCATGTTTACCTGACAATGCGAGGCAAACATTGATGCAGTTCAAGAAGGCTGAGCTACTGTCATTACCATTTGGCGCGTTTTTGCAGTTGAAACAAATGTCACGAACACTCTCATGTGAGGAAGGAGGGAAAAGCGCGATGCAAAGAAGCAATGAACGATATGACTAGAGGATGGAAGGAAGTTGAGAGGTAAAGGAATGTCTGAGAACTCCCCACTGGTAAAAACTATGGCCCCGAGGGAATCCGATTAGAGTCTGTCGCAGGCTTCAACACAGCGGAACACAGCGGAGTGCAATGCTGAGCCTCCACCTGGGGTCGGAGCCTTGCTGATCACCCTGAACTCGGCGCCAGGTAAGTTTGATGCGATGCCACCCCCATCATGCCCCTTCCACAACCACCACTTGCGCCCGCTGTCATGGTCTGCCAGGATTGTACAGCGCTCCACATTTTCTCCATGCTATGTATTGCTGCGCTCTTGCATTCTCCGCTTTGAAATTTTGCCTAAATGACACAAGAACACGGACATCCCACTGCACATTACAAACCTATTCTCAGGGAGTAGTATGTCTCTTTTAACAATTCATGTCACACCCCACAGTGCACTCATCATCTGTGCCAAAAATCATCTCCGACTCAAAAAAGTAAAAAAAAACAACACAGCTGTTGAAGCAAAACATGCCATAGCCATCAGGCTGTCATACAAACGAGCTACGACCAGCCGTGCCTCAATTTGCAACAGAAAATCCCCATAGCCTATTCATGCACACGCACTGAAGCGCCTTTAGCCTTCCCCCGCCTCTAAAAAGGCGAAAGACTATTCCGCATACCGGCAATTCACTCGACAAAGGTAGAACGGTGGGAAGAATAAGTGGCCCCATCATTAACACCCGTCATTTAACAAACTACGGATTGATTATGCAAGCCCCATCTCCTCTTCCAGCGGTGTGTCTATCACACAGCTTATCTTAACTGGAACACCCTCAGGACATGCGAATAAATGAAAAGCATTGCTAAGAAAACTTGGAACAAGGTCCACGGAGTGGAACAGTCGGATAGATCAAGGCGAGACGGAGTAGATAAAAAATGACGGGTTGAGCTGACGCTTGAACAAGTAAATAATAGGCAACAAAGAAAGTAGAGAGGAGAAGAGCAAACGGATGGAAGGCTGTAAGAATGTGGAATGGGTAGATGGAGGACTAGTCCGACAGGGGACGGCAGCTTCTACCTGCAACCCCGTGGCAGTGGCATGCATCCCATTGACTTTACTCCATTTGTGCGAACCCCACCTTCATGGCCTCCGGGACAGCCTTAGTGGCGGCAGTTGAACCAGCTGCTCCAGCACCTGAACCCACGTAGACTACAGCGCTGTGATAGAGCACATGAGTTCTTCACGACTTGTGTCCTTCTCCACCACTGCCACTTCGCGATCCCCCAGCGATGGATGGCCTTCTGCGTCTCCGCTGCAGCTGTTGTCGATGATGTTTGATGTAATGTAGAAAAGACACCTGCGCGAATGGTAAACATTACTATTTAGACTTTCTTCAATCACTCGCAAATCTCACACCTACTTAGAATCTTCCAGCAACTCTACTTCTTTTCTAGACTTTAATTCCATCTCATTTGCCTTCTAACGTCGCCAGAGGTGAAAAGTCTTACATCAATAGACATGCAAATAAATTGGCAGATAAGGCTGAGCAGATGGATGAATTAATAGATTGACGGTTGGACAGACTTGATGAATCGGTCTTGGATATTCTTGTCAATGAGGGAATCATTTTTACCAAAATAATGTTTGCGGAGCTAGGAACTAGCTATAATAAGATTCGTCTGGATTAATAAATGAGCCAACAAATGGGTTTTGCTTTAGAAATGATCCCTCAAAAGTGGCATCCTTAGCATATTCTACAGCATTGTTAACTCCAAAGAGGAGTTCAAAGAAATAACGGGACAGATAGCCCTAAGCATTACGCATTCTCTCCAAAATATCCGATAGAGAAATGCCAAAACCTACACCAAAAGCCGCCTTGAGAGAACTCAACTCGTATGCATCGGCAGCGATACCAAGCCATTCAATGTGACGTGGCAACACGATACAAGGGTTAGCGAAACGATCAGATCAGAGTATGCCACCCACACCCATTGCTTTTGTACTTTATTCTATTTTATTTGTTGTGAAGAGATTTAATCAATTCGAAAGAATAAGCACCTCAACCATCACTCTGACCGAATGAGGAAGAAGTGGACATTTAAGCAACCATAAGAACTGATAAACGCATATAGATTTGTCTAACCTGAAGCGCAACTGGCTGCTCCATCCTGATAACAACCACTGAGTTTCGACTATGAATGGGTGACAGCGCGGTGGTCTAGATTATAATATGCATAATATTTACTTAGAGCAAAAATCAAGAACCTAACTTGTTTTTTGTTAGTCAATTTTTTGTGCAGCAATAGCTACTGCTTAAATGAATAATTACAAAGTCTTTAGTGAACTGCTTATGAGCATAGACGGCTGTGATTAGCAAAATAAACAGATTTGTTGTTTTTGTTCTGCATTGCTTTAGCATCGACGAAGATTTGCCAAAGCATATCTTTGAGTCTTCAGTGTTACATATACCAGATAGACTGAGCCGTCCAGCATTTGATTACGAAACGAAGCTGTGTTTCTCTGGTCATTGCTTACCTTCCAAAAGTATGGCACCTTAGCCAATCCGCAAATCCAGCGCATACCTGAGTTTAATATTTAAAAATATAAGGGGAAAGACCACATTAATGAAATTTTGAATCAGGCACATATTTAAGCGTCGGCCATGGACAGTGCGAGGTAATTTCGAAGTTACTGAAACACAGCACAAACGAATGCAGAACATAGTGCATAAACTTGGCGTCATGTTGCCTAGTGCATCGCATCCTATTCTTGACAATAAGTGTCACTTAATTATGCCAAAATTCATGCTAACTGATAAAGTCAGCAAACCTTTATTTGCGAATTCACTAACGGGTGCTGTCAACGCCATTTTAAGGTTTGTTGTCACCAACAGCGTACCCTCTTGCCTAAGTCAAGCATTGAGTTTAGAGTCCTCTCTTTTAAAGTTGAGTTCTTCAGAATGTTAGTTACCACCGTAACAAATGGATAAATTCTCTCACGTCGAGTATATAAATGTGTCCTCTATCTAAATTGGGACCTGGGTCGGATGGCGGTCCCTTGATTGCTGTACGTTGCCGCCTGTTAAGCTCTGCTCTGATCGGTACTCCTACTAATTCTTAAGCGCACAAGCCTCTTTGGCATTCTGCATCCTTAAAATCTGCCTCAAATAACAAAATATAAAAGGGGAAATGCACTCAGCTAGATGGAACATACCAAGATGTGAAATGACTCGACAAGGGGACAGGTGTGTGTTGATTTTATGCTCCATAATTAAAGTAGAGACAGAAAGGTGAAAATTGTGTGGACAAATTGCAGGCATGTCTTTAACATTTGAGCACCAACACTTCTCCTAGGGGATTATTACGTCGGCTGTTAGGTTGCTGTAAGCATTTGGTATTTTAGTTGCCTTCCTGTGACGCATGCTGCCTTTGTCTTGACCATTTGATTCGCAAGAATTGCAGCCTCTGCGCCGTATGGACACAATTGGGAGCAGGATCAAATCTCTGTTCATGGATGGACTGGGCCATCTGCCCTGTTTTTTTCACTTCTGTGTCTAGATACTTCGCTTTATTAGATTTAGCAGCTATTGCTTTACAGATTTGGGTAGTTCCTCGCCTCCATATTCCACGCTAGGTCTATTCGGGGGCAAAATTAACTTAGGAATGGGACGCCCACATCCTTCACGATTTGAAGGATGCACCGCCTCAGTTACACTCCAGTTCCTCCCTAACGGTTTTTCTCACAAGCTCCCTTCGATAGAACTGCTGCAGACTTAGCCGCCCATTGCAATGATCGATTGAATGGATCGGAGAATCCTAGTGGAAGCACCAGTAGCAGTCAGCCCTTTTATACCGTCGCTGCTAAATTGACGCTATGTTAAGGACCTCACCAAATAATCCATGGGTGGCAGTGGTAGTTAACATGCATAAAGGCTAAGTGCGTATTTAACACAGGCCTATGACTTAAACCTACTGAGAGAAATGCCTTATTTACGGCGAGCAATTCTAATCCCCATTTCCCACCATCATGATTGTGCATAACAAGATTGTCCAAAGCACATTTGGACCAGAGCACCATCATACTGGATTGCTAGCAGTTCTTTGGTGGATCGGTTCATTTTCAGCCATGCAACCAATACTTCCCCAGAGCACATGTGCATTTTAAGGTATCTTAGCAAATGCTTGTAGGGTGGCGTTAGGATCGCTGCCACTACAACAAAATGGCAGTTGAAATCGCTTGCAAAGAGCTCCCAACATTCGCTTATGACCATTGCAAACATGCTTGGTTTGTTTGACAACAATCCGCAGAAACGTCCTCCAAAAGGCCAGTAAAATAAGGCCGATCGACACCGCCACCACACTGCATCATTGCATGCAAATGCTTTAGAAAGATTAGTCTGATGTAAGCATGCAAGTTTGTTGAAAGGTACAACCTATTTTAAGAGAGCCATTTCATTTTGAACCAGGCAGATAACTGCAAGCAGGCTCTGTTTACAACGTAAGCAGAGCGCTGCCTAATATTCACTCACGTCTTCGGCTTTTGTACCACGGGTATGAGTTTAGAATGACATCAGCTCATTGTCAGCTTAACAAGGCAATGCTCCCTAGAATTACTTCACCCGCTTACCAACATACAAAAGCTACGGCTGCGCACCAATGGTCACACATGTCACCTAAATTTCCAACGGCAATAGCGCCACAGAGATCTATCAGCAATCTTTATAAATGTAGCATATTTAGTACACGTTATTGCGTTGAAGTTAGCTTGGATCCTCCTACTAGCCTTGGCCTTTGAGTGATCTTCATAAAGGTATTTTATTCTTTTTATTTTAATTACGGGGCAGGTCTCTCTACTTCAGGGAGTCTCACACTGGTATTTTACGGCAACTTACTTACTTGGAATAAAGGTAGATAATTTGCAATCCTGCATCCTTTGTTCATCTTTTTTCCTATTGCCTTTAGCAGTGACCACTGAGTAGGGTTGTCGAAGGCATACGAAGAGAGCATCCATTGCTGCCGACTAGAGGATACAGGCTGCAACCTTAACAAGTACTTAGCGACTACAAATGTCTCCAAGTTGCAATAATCTTACGGATAAATATGCGCAATCAGTACTTCGTGGGTCCCGCATTGGTCTCCCGTAACCTTATTTGAATATGAAGCGCTGCTTCTGTCTCGTTTCATGCTTCATGTGGCACCAAGCGCCACAGGGAGGTTTTACGTGGTACTATCCAGGGCATCAAGAAACCCTTTATTCTACGTCAAGCATACCTTAGTGGAGTGAGGCGCATATCTGTGGTCATCTACAAGGGGACTTGGGGTGTGCTCCAAGTGTTCTTGCAGAATGTTACCCGCGATGCCGTCACGAGCGCTGAGTACGCAAAGTGCAAGATCGTCACTGCAATGGGTGTGGTCAAATTAAATAATAATCGAAAAACATGAAAGTTGCAACGAGACCAATCCACTTCCCATACTACAGCTATTCATTTGTCTGACTTGCTCTCTTTTGTCTCGTACTCATCGTACTTCTCACTAACTCATCAAATCTAAAGAAGGAACAGAGTTTTGACTTCACCGTTGCAATATTTTGTGCTTAAATAACTAGTGTTGTTACCCTTTAGTCACTACTTTTCTCCTTACTTCTTCTGCCTTCTTTCTCATTTCGATCATAAACTTTGCTACCTAAGATGAATTCACTGCTGTTTAACGTGCGGTCCTGTGCTTGCGGGACCTCCTTAGAATGCTGTCATTTAATGGCTCTTGAGTGGAATCATAAGGCATTTTGGGTGTGTAAATGCATTTGCCTAAGTACAAGTGGTTGCCCTTTACCACGACAATAACATAGCAGCGCTGTTTGATCTTTGAATATAAATTAGTAGAACTGCAGTGCAACTTCGCTGGACACAAACAATAAGGCAAAACCGAAGGGAAAATGAACTCGGCTCTTCGAAACGTCTAAAGATCAGCCGTTAAATAAACTTTTAGAAGGTCACTCTTGGGCGCATCCTTTGAGGTACAGGCAAAAAAGCACTTTTTCAAAAAAACGAGGAAAAGTAGCGAATGTTTCCTTCCTAACTGATAAATAATGGTTGGTTAGTCTTCCATAAAAAATAAAATGTTGCGCACATAATTTAACATGGATCAAAAACGGAAAAGTTCGACATTATACTTCAGCAATGAAGGCTAAAAAGGATGGCTTCGTTTTAAAATTAACCTAGATATGTGCATGGTAAACAATTATTTTCGCGAAACCAGAAGTTTAACCTTAAAAAAAAATTGGAAAATAGCCAACACGGACATTATTGTTGCTAGTTGAGCAAACAAGACAGAGTTTGTGTCAGTAGTTCTTCATATGTGGCTGGCAGCTACTTTCACACCAAGTAAACTACAGGATCAGTTGTTTTGACCCTTTGTGTAACTGCCATTCACAGCAGCAGAGCAAAGCGATTTTGTACTCTGTCTTTGGTTACTGGGCATTCTCAATTTATTCAATGACAAATTATGTGCACAAGGACGTAAATTATTAGATGTTTTCCCGAACGCTAAAATTTACAGAATTTTTTTTGCAATCCAAACGTTACTTTACAAACACACACACTGTTTAGAATGCGTTAACTTTATTCAGCAAAATTATTACAAGTCGTCTTTGAAACACTAAGATTTGCTCGCCTCTTCGCTCCGAGATCCTACATCATGTCAAATAAAGTATGGCATTCGGATTCAGCTAACTTTTGGCCTTTTCTTCGGCTACTTTGCAGTAGAATTAGCCTGTCACTGCCTTCCCCCTGACGGAAACCAAAGGCAATAGCAGTTAAAATATAACACGCAGTACTCGACACTAAAATTGCATTTTCTTATCGTAATTTTGTTGGTTGAAAAGCAAAAAGGTAATTCTGTGTCAGCTCAAGGATTTCTGGAAACCCTGAATGGCAGAGAAGGGGCTTAGGTGGTCTGACATGAAGTGATGCAGGTGATATGGTGGTTTTGACTTGCCTCCATAATTGCCGAGGTTGCAGTTAAAAGTGTACCCCATTTTTGGCATCCACTTTTGCTCTGGCGCCTTCATTTTGCTTATTTATGTCTTTGTTTACATTCTTCGTTGATAAAGATGCACGGTAGAATTGCAATCTCGTTGTAAAACAGTCAAAGCCGGGGTGGTATTTAGGCTTTGTTTCATTCTAGTCAACAGGCATCTCTCATTATAGATGCATTTAATCAAGGAAGTAAATCTAACTTCTTTAATGTGAATTCGGCAACAATTTTGCCAAATAGAAGGCGAGAAGACGAAATAGGAAAGCATGAACAATGCGATGCTGGTGGGGTTTGATTAGTACAAGCAGGGGGGCATAGAAGACAATCAGTGATCTATGTCCAATTCTCATGACTCTCTCTTTGGCAGCCATTCATTCATTTACACCTCCTCAGCTTGTTGATAACATAATATGGCGCATTCAAGTTGACATAAGACAAGATCTTGTTGTAGTAAGTGAAGGTTCCGTCACTATTGCAGGAGAGCGAAAAGTTGAAAATCTGGGTAAACTGATTTTGAAATAATAGGAACATGGGCCAGTACATTACTAAGGAGACAATTGTATTGCATGCATTTGCTCGTGACGTTAGCATATAACATCGCAGCCATTGCAATTTGAATAACATCGGCGTGGTCTCTCTCTTAGAAAAAGTGGTAAAAATGAATAAAAGATGTGCGATCGCAGCGTTGGGTACTCATTGGACCTTTTTGTTTGTAATCGCCTTTCATGTTCGTCTACCAGAAGACAGTGAGAAGATATCTGCATTACAGAACAGCTGACAAAGCAACTGGATTTAGTTGAAGTAAGCGATTTTGAGGCTTCGAATGAAAAATTCACAGGAATAACTAAGTATGTGCTGGCACTGGGTCAATAGGATTAGGAAGAGCAAAAATGGGTTTCTTATGATTTGTTTTGTCATAGGTTGAGACACTACGACAACAATGGAGGCAAGATCTTGGTCATGCCTCTCAGACAGCAGCGCGAACCGGTGACAGTGTCTTTAAGCAATCAAGTTTATGCAAACATATGAGTTTGGCTTTCTTCAATGCAATTATGCTGGGCGGAGCACGCACATCACTTTGAGATTGACAATCCGTCGCAAGAGCCTCCTCAGCATTTCACCGAACCCAGCACAAAAAGACAACTTGAAAATGGCGGCTCATCTAACAGTAAACACAATGTTGGACAATGTCTCTTACGCAACATTAAAAAAATGGCTCCAGACAAAGCCAGTGTCCTTCCATTCAATAGAAGGGTATTTTAAGGATCGATGGAAAGACTTCCTTACCTCTTTGTATTTGTTTGTCGGTGCCACGAAGTGTACAATCTGATGTCCTTATTGTTAAATCTTACAAACGGACCTTGTCTTGCTGAATAAAAATGCATAGATAATTAATTTGCCATCTTCATATGGGCATCAAGAAATGCGAACTACCAAGTTGACACACTGAAATTGCAAGGTAAAGAAGACTATGCGTGCTCCATGCTCCTGACCGTTGCCCTAAAATGAACTCTATCTTTTCTGGTGAATAGGGTTGATTTTGAAAGGCAGCTACTCTAGAATAAAATAAAACAATCGAACCCTTCCGTGTCTATTTGATGAATGAAGTTTGAATGCCTCTAAGACGGACATAACTGCATAAATCTTTCTTCACCGAAATGAGGTTGGACTTTTTTCTCGTAAAATGGTAGCCCACGACCTCCTGCCAACACCACGTTAAAAAAAATACCCTAAACATTTAGTTTGACGAATAAGTACGTCAATCGTGGCATTTACTTAAGCGACTCATCTCCGCAGAACTTGCAAATCTTACTCTCAAGACGTCATGTCCCTTCAAAGACCCAACTCAAACCAAAGCTATAGGAGAACTTGGAGTCAAGTAGAAAGGCGGAATGGTGTAAAGACCTTGCCAATGCCGCGCACCCATGCCACCGATAGGCTTCAGAACTGTGAATGTGTGTATTGTAACAGTCACTTATTTAGTGCTTCACTCGTCATGGATTATAGGGAACTTATACATTCGCCAAGCCATAGCCTTTAATCTGCCCTCCTTCAAGAAAACCTTGATAGGTTCACGTTTCCGACTATAAAGTTATCATCTCTACCGAAGCTTTCTCCACTTTTATTGCAAATATGCAAGACCAGACGTCTAATGAGCAAAAAAACCACTCTAATGTTGTAAAATATTTGTCTGACTGCAAATAGGTGTCTATGCACCCCTAGCCATCTATATAGTAGGTAATGTATAGCCTGCTGCCACAATTCTGATTTGCATAAATTTGCGCATTTTCCTCTCTCACATTAAATAACGTGGAGAAACGAAGTCCTATGGAAAACTAAAAGTCCAAGGCAAAAATGCTACTGTCAGCATCAGCACCAATCTAAAGTGCTGATCGGGAAAACAAAGTTGACAGTCAAGTGGACCCTTCGAAAATGGATTTCAGATCTTCTTCTACGTTCTGCTGCTTTCATTTCCAAAAACTTAATAAAGTCATTCTCGCCCAACCACCACGTCACTTCTTGCGTCTCACTTTCGTCTTTTTCGCCCTATGACAATCGCTGAGAATGAAGGAACATTAAATATCACTCCGGCTTTGACCGCCTTGCAGCGAGATCACGAGTCTACACAGGATCTTTACCAACAAAGAACACAAGGAAGGCATAATCAAACACAACAAAACACACCAGACCATCAGGGGATGCTATGAACACGACCCAGTCTTAAATGCGACCCATAAATTATTAGGGCAGATCAAATCCTACACAGTCTCTGCTTTACTTCATTTTGAATCACCTACGCCTCCTCCTTTATCACTTAGAGCTTTCAGAAATTTTCGGACTGATTTTCATTGCATTAGCACTACTGATCCAGTATTGCTATTTGCTTCCAAAATGGCGGCCAAAACACAAGAACGTTTGAATATTCAGATCTGCAGACCAAAATTAACTCCTATGAATCATTCAGGTAACGATTTCTTCAAACATCGAGTGTCAACCTTAAGGTCTGTATCGCAATTTGGGTCGATACTTGCGGTACACACTACGTTTGTTCGTTTACCGGGAATTAGCTGAGCGCTAACTGTGGCAGGACGAGGCAACGATTCGAAATATTTTACATACTCCAAGGCACACCTCCTGTTCCCAAATCAATCATATCAGTACGAAAAGCAACCGACGAGCTAACTGCGAACCAAAAAACAAATTATTATTTCTATCTGACTTGGGCGTTCACAATCGTCTACCCGATGCCTCGAGGCCATCAGCGGATCGAATCAGAGTTTGCCCACGCATTTGTCCACGTCGAATGCAGCCCATCCACTTCACTTTTCCGTCCCCTACCACAGCTAGCAGCTGTGCTCATGTCCATTTTATAGTCTCGACTCGAGTGCACTTCAACAGAAGTCACGAAAGGAGTGAGAATATTGCTCTAGCAACGACGAGGGTTCATACAGTAAATTTAGTTATGCCAAGAACTAACCGTCCTCCCTGCAACTCCATTCGTTTCCGTTGGATGTGCCTTACTTCTTCTTCCATCTATTAATGCTTTAGTATTCGTTTGTTCATGCAATGAACTGTACATTTCAAGTCCTTAGCAGTAAACCTTAACACTGGAAATCGCCTTGCCGAATTAAGATGGAAAGGCATCCCATCCCCTACCTTCAGTTGTGTGAAAAGGAACGCGAAACATTAAGATAGCACATAGTGAATGTACAATAAAATGAAGGATTTGCATGCTCCAAAATATTGACCGCTTATCCTAATGTCTAGTGTCTTTTTCACCAAAAAAATCCCACTAACCGCATAAATCATTTTTATCACCTCTGTTTTCTATCCGTTTCCCTTAGCTTTGGGGCCCTAAGCCGTGGCGTCAGTCAGAAGTTACTATGGGTAAAGCTTTGCCTATTTAAATGAATGAATGGAAGGAAGTCGGGGATAACCCAGATCACCGTGCCTTGTAATGCGCACTCAAACTTCTGGTGGAAAGCACCTTCGGTCAAGACTGCAGATAGTTTATTTAATTCCACTCCAGGCCCATTCCTCTTGACCTAGTGCATAAACGGCATTTTAATCATTCACTTCATAATTGTTGGAAACCCTGTAGGAAAGCGATTTGCAGTGCTGACCCTATCTAATCACAACTCGCAGCAAATAATTCCTGTATGCTCATGAACGCTGCATGGCTTGAAGATATTCCAAGGTTTTGGCAAATAAAAAACTTCTCCTCTCTAAGCGACTTTAATTAATTCCTGATAGTCCTCTCGTTGACCTGAAAAAATGTCTCTCCATTGATTAAAAAGGGTATGGCATTGTCTGGAGCTATTTTCTGTTCCCACTGAAGCACGAAACTAATAGTCCGCCTGTTTGTGGGTATTCATTAGTGCCATAGTCGGCGGGTTTGACGGGGCATACCTGACAGACCCACAGCTTGCAGGTGGGACAATACTCGCCACATCAGCCAGATCACAGCAGCCGCAGTGACCAAACACTTGAATGCGACGTTAGATGTGGCTGTAGAAGTCGTATCCCATGCTGCCACTTTTGGCATCCGTTGACATTTAGCACTGACTAAATCATTACTTAGTGCTTTACCTCCATAATGAAGCTCTGCTTGTCCGATAGTTGAAATACAGTCTGCTTAATCTGCAAGGCTAAGCTAATTATATGATCCCTCATTGTGATTTACACAAGTGGAATCGATTCTGAGAATTCGCTCAATTCAGCCTGTCTAAACGTACGACATCGCGACCGACAGGTGATTACTAAATTGTCACGTCACCTCTGAATTTTATTGACAAGGCAGCTGCCACACTCGAAGGCTATTACTGTCAAATAGGAAGGTAAGCCTTCCATTTTGTCTTTACTTCTGGAGGCGGAATAGCAAATATGTGTAAACCCCCACCACTAAGTGTTTAGCAACCGTAAGCGTAGTTCTTTGCCAATTTTTATGCAACTTTAACAAATATTACCGTATTGCGAAGATAAATCAACAAAGGTAGAGCCTTTGCCTTGCCACACTTTGTCATTATTTGTGAAGTATTTTTGCAGCAAATTTATACTATCAATGGCTGAGGGGAATAGTGTGCTGACTTTGCTTTACTGCCACATCGGCGCAAAGCCTTCATGCCAACACAGAGCAAACCTGAAATGTGATAAGTATAACTCCAACATACGGTAAAAGAAGAACTACGTCAATCGTGGGTTATCGACGTGACCGACTGGCGGGATACCTATGTACGGTCGAATCTTGTTTTGGTGGGCCATTATTGGCTGGGTACGAAGTTTGTGAGGGAGAGAACTTTCACGATACGGAAGGGTGTCTGATTGTGCAAACAACAAGATAAATTATGTAGGCATTGTATTAATTTCGAGAATGCAAACTGTAGCGTCCCGAGACTCCCTTTAAGGTAAAAGAAGGCAGAGTACTGGGGGTAGAATACATGTATTCTGGAAACAGAGGGCTTGGGGGCTGCTGGCACGGCCCAAAGGCCGACCAACCGGCTCAGTACAATATGGCCACCTAAGTGACATAAGCCCGTAGTTCGAACAAACAAGGTATTACACAAACAGATGAAAGGAAGGCGCACAAAGTAGGGCAATTAATGTAAGGGAATGACTCTGTTAGAGTGTGAATGGCACAAGTGATGGTACTTGGAAGACGATCTCAAACCTGCATCCGAAGGAATTCGCAATTTGTCACACTTCTCTCACATGGACGATTTTTGCAACTTATTATTTGATTAAACCCCCTCTCTCTGTTGGCTAGCATGATTGCATACTTGAGTTTTTAATGGACAAGATTGTCCCATGGTTAATATGGATTCTATCGATACTGTACAGGAGAGTGTAATAGAAAATTAAAGAAATGAGATCGAACTCCTGAATAGCGCATCGCGTGCAAATCCTTGAAGCTGGGTCTCCACTTCCTATGGCAGACTGACAAAGATCGTGGTCAAAATATGAATGAATAGTGAATTTTGGCATACAATTCAGGTAAAGTAGCTACTGAAAAAATTATTTATTTGAAGAAACCCCTTTCCTGTTGGCTGCTATGATGGCATTCCCGGGTTCCTAGTTTTCGACCTCCTAGCTAACGTGTTGCATTTGAATTCTTGAGGCAGAGTCTCCTCTTCTCATGGCGAACTGACTGATATGTTAAGCGAAAATGAATGGAGAATGAAAAGGTGACAACAATCCCTAATTTTGGCATATCAATTAGGTAAAGTAGCTGAAAAAAATATGTTTGTTCGCAACAAATAAAAATGCTTCAAGGAACACGAAGCTCACAAAATTAACCAAATGAGTTGGGCAGGGATACAGTGGATTCTTTAAAATTTACTTTGTCGAAAACTGAACTGACCGACCATGGAGGTAAAACCTCTGTCATGCCTCCCAGACACTAGTGCAAGTCGCTGAGCATGTAACCAAACGAACAACCGCCTAATATACGGAAGCAATTGACTTCCTTCACTGGCAAGCTGCATCCTGGCTGCTACAACATGTCTTCATTGGCATTCTAGCACAGCTCATGCTTTTCTAATGAAGCACATCAGAAAGTAGAGCAGCTGACGCACTGTAGAACGCCACGAGATGATCAGTGATTCGTATTGGAATGTTCAACATATTCCTTCATAATTCGTTCTTCCGTCCTGTCTCACTGCTAACCGCTGTGCTCGAGCCCATTTTATAGTCCCGTTTCGAGCGTGCTTTAACAGAAGGCACGAGAAAGTGAATATATCGCTTCATCAACGATGTGAATTCATACAGTAAATTTAGCTATGTCAACGACTAACTGCCCTCACCCCAGCTTTACTGGTTTCATTTGGTGCTGCCCTACCTCTTCATACCTCTATCTCTGCTGTTGTGTTCGTTTGTTCATGCCACGAAATGTACAATCCGGCGTCCCTAACAATGGGTCTTAGAAGCAGAAATAGTCTTGCTAAAATGCGGTGAGGAGACGTCTCCTATGCCATCTTCAATTGTGTGTGCAAAGGGATACGAATTGTCGGGCTGGCACATAGATAACCCACAATGAAATGAAGAATCTCCATTTACCATGAAATCGACCATCTCTTTCCTGAGAAAAATTTAGTCGCATATGAAGGCTAATCACTCCATGTCTATTTTCTAAATTAAGACTGACAATTCCTGGGGCAGACATATCCCTATTTTTAACAAAGTCTTGTCAAAAGCATGATTTACGCTTCTTTCTTCTGTTTCCTACCCCTTATCCTTGCCTAAGAAACTCTGAGTCAAAATGTCAATTAAAAGTTATTACAAACAGAGTTTCAAATTACTTAGCAAATATAACATTATGCACTTTGTGACATTAAAAACAAATAGGAAAGCAGCGTTTGACAATGTAAATTGTGAGGCAGAACCAAAGATGACGAGTAGACTTAAAGGGAGGGCGTCCATTTCTTGGCATAGCTAAATTCGCTGCATGAATCCACATTGTAGCTGAAGCGATATTTTCACTCTTTTCATGACTCCTGTTGAAGTGTACTCCAGCCGAGACTATAAAATGAACGCGTGCACGGTGGCTAGAAGTGAGAGAGGATGAGAGAGCGGAACGGACAGGCTGTGTTTGATGTAGGCGCGTTCCTTCGCGATTTTGCTGGTTACCCAGAGACATCAGACATACAGCTGTGAACACTTTGGTCAAGTTAAAACGGAGTTTGACGCGTCATTTGCTTCCATCACCGATATGCTTCATTTCAAATATCAAGATCTGTGCCTGAATGCTACTGAAGGTGGATGCTGTTCCCATCATGATGCAGTTTGGTATTGATGGCTGTCAATGGTGTTCACATATAAGGCGGTGTTTGTTTGACAACATGCTTTGCTATTCAAATTGATGTTCAGGAGGCATGACCAAGTTGTTATTGCCATAGTCTGTTAGTCTATGTTTTCGTTCGTGTTCCTCACGGCAAAATAAATCTCAATTATTTTTACTTTCCCCATTCTCAGTTCAACTCAATCAATTTTGTGGGCTCCTCTTTGATTGCCCAGCTTTTGCTTGATTTGACCAAGTCCAGTTTGTCCTCAACTACCGTGGCTGAACGATATGCTAAAATTCAGGACTGCTGTTGCCCTCTCTCTCTTCATTTATTCCTCAACTGCTCTCCTGTTCAATGCATTATGATAAGCGGAAACACTGCCTTGAGAATCAACATGCGTCTTCAACCACATAAAGACCTTGTCTAATACGGACTCGAGGGTGTAATTTTGCTTTTATTAACAGACAGGAAACATTGAAAGAGAGTATGTGGGTAGGTTGTAGCGAATTGCAGAATCCCTTCGGAAGAGGATTGCAGATCGTCTTCTACGTCCTACCACTAGTGTTGCTCAACTTCTACTTGGATCTTCCCTTTTTATTTACCTTTCCACATTCCAGAAGTCAGATTAGTGCCTACAATATTCTTTCTTTCATAATCGGAAACTCGGGGCTGAAGTGAATTTATCTCATGTAAATAAGCATATGTATTTGCTTCACTAATCAGCTGAGTGGTTCGTTTGAAGTGCTAGTTGATGGAAACGAAACAATGCTAAATGGCATTCCGACCTTGATCGCCGCACGACGATGTGGTGAGGTTCAATGGCACCTTTAGCACCGAAGAATGTAAATGAAGGTGTTATCAAGCACATCAAAGAGCACTAGACTTGAAGTAGGTGCTAGAACTGAACCCAACCTTATATGTGGCTGCAGAACTTACTGCAGTAAAGCAAATTCCACACAGCACCTGCCACCAGATCACACAGTGTTAATGGACTTATCGCAGCACTGTTTTCCCCACGTACTCTCGTCCTTCCCAGCCAATGTCTACATGTAACAGCTGCTAAACTTTATTTGGAAGGCATTCTATGGAATGTTTCGTAGTCACGCATTGCATGGTTAGCAGGAAGTAGTGAAGCATGTATCAGCATAGACGAATCCGTCCATGACATTTAAGAATAGAATGCCGCATCATCTTACATAATTTTATTGGAAAAGAAGGTAGTGAAGGACTTAGATGTAGTCTCCATTAGCAAGTTCACTCGCACCTACTAATGCATGCATTAAACTCCTGTGTATGCATGCAGGATGGCTTGTGTACTGAGTGTTTGGTTCCCATTTGGCAGCGAATCAGCCTCTCAGTGGCAGGAGAGGCAGCGCTAATAATGCAGGTGATTTAAGTCTACCTGCTGCAAGAGGGTTGTGGCAATATTGCTCCCTCTACCAGTCTCTTTCGACTGCCGCTCAGCGTCCCACATATCCAAGTGCCTGTGCTGCCCTCTGTCACCTTTTATCAAAGAATATCGCGCAAGTCGTCCTTCACCTCCTCTTCTTTCTCAAATCCAACCTTACAGATGTGGCTGATGTTAGAAGCCCAAGCGGAGAGACATGTAGACATCTTCAATCACATGAATCACGTCATTCGTTATCCACTGCTACTCTCCTAGCCATGGAGTGCAATAATTTGTCCGGGACCTGAATGAGGATCTCAGTGTGCATGCTACTTACTTGTGCCCTGTGGATTTGGTATGTGGCAGGAGTGAATTAGCACTGCCACTCATTTTATTTCCTCTCTTTCCGTACTCCTCTCTCTGGGAGCCGGTACAACTTATTCACCTGATCAATCCACTTGGATCGTTCGATGCTGGCCACATCTACTTGGCGACCATGCTGTTATACAGGCAGGCCAAATTGTGCATCCTCATTGGAGTGGTCAAGTTAGATGCATTCTGCTACTCTCCTAGCCATGGAGTGCAATAATTTGTCCGGGACCTGAATGAGGATCTCAGTGTGCATGCTACTTACTTGTGCCCTGTGGATTTGGTATGTGGCAGGAGTGAATTAGCACTGCCACTCATTTTATTTCCTCTCTTTCCGTACTCCTCTCTCTGGGAGCCGGTACAACTTATTCACCTGATCAATCCACTTGGATCGTTCGATGCTGGCCACATCTACTTGGCGACCATGCTGTTATACAGGCAGGCCAAATTGTGCATCCTCATTGGAGTGGTCAAGTTAGATGCATCGCATGCAACCCCAAAGGCCTCAATTCATTCAAACTCGTCTTTTTAGAAAGCGATTTTGCATTCAGCGATGGCAATGGAGGCCCGCTGGCAATGCGTCGCCATGGAGTGGGGATGTTTTGGTCGAGTCTGCACAACAGAGGAATATTTTTAGCCCTCATATGTAGCTAATGAAATTGCCTTTGACATTTTATTTCGCAAGAACCCTCATTTACATGTGGATGTAGTGCCGACTCTGAATGCCCTCACTTCTTTGCATGTGCAAAAACGTTGCGTGCACTAGGTCTGCAGCTTGTAATGAAGGGAAATGCTTGGTTCTTGAAGGCCATCAAGTTGTGTCCGAAAACAGAAGAAGATGAGAAATTGATTTAAGAATGAAAAGAAGACAATTGGCACTGACAATGAGAATAAGACAGTTTCCATCCTCCTCCTCCAATCTCAAATGTGACCGATTCGAAAAGTCGCTTTTGGGTAGGTATGCGGGCTAGGGTATGCTGTCCTGCTTTGTTTACGACAAAGAAAAGCAAAATTTTGCATCAATGATTGCCTACTATCGGCTTTATGCGCAATGCTTCTACATTTTGACTACCACTTCTCACTTTGTGTGTGGCTGCACAACAGTCCTGGCAAGAACTATGCGTATGTGGCTCTAGCACCGAATCTATTCATGTACAGCAGGCATTTTTGCACTTTAGACTTAGCTCTGCCCAATATTGCCGTTTGACATGTTCAGCAATGAGGAAGTACTGACGTCGATGAGGAACGACTTAGAGGTGGTGTAAAAGGAAAGCATAAACTACGTTGGAATTAGCATGTTCTTACCTGTTCTAGAAACTGCGCACGAGACGCAAACTGGGAACAAGTTTGCACGTCGTTTGGTTTAGGTCTTCCCATTCTATTTCTAATGCACTTATGAGGAGTCGCTAATCATGCCTACTCAGAGGCGGTGTTCCTCAATGAGGAATGATTAAATACATCCTGTTCTAGAAACTGCGCACGAGACGCAAACTGGGAACAAGTTTGCACGTCGTTTGGTTTAGGTCTTCCCATTCTATTTCTAATGCACTTATGAGGAGTCGCTAATCATGCCTACTCAGAGGCGGTGTTCCTCAATGAGGAATGATTAAATACATTTTGCCTGCAAAAGAATTCAGGTGAAATAAGGCAAATTACCACCCTCTCTCCCCCATCATCTGGGAACATGTGGTGAGCGAAGGAGGATGGGCAGACGGGCAACACATCTGGATGCTCTTTGTGTCTTCCATTTGAGTCGACTATTTGGAATCGGCGTTCTGTTTGGTTTTCTCAGGTGTAGGTGCCATTTTTGCATACGTTGAATTTATGTGTTTCAGAAGAAGAGATATTAGTGGCGAGGGGTCAAAAGCATGCCATAAAATGGTGGCAGGGTTAAAATTCCTTGGGGAGAAATCAAATGTGCCAACTGTTACTCGATTGGCGATGCCGGGACAGATTTAGTCGATTTGTTAATAAAAATGAAGGAAAATAGTGGATATACCCGTGATGGTTGCAATTTCCTCTACTTCTATTTGTGTTTATATGTCGGTGCGTATGCGTGTGCGCACGCATGCGCATTAGCAAATTTTTCGGGAAGACGATTCTCCATTGGCTAAACTAGCATTTGTTTAGCTCTTAAAAAGGAAAGAAAGAGGTGTTTCCCCCTTTTTCCTTGGGTTAGTTATTCGAGTATTTTATTTGTAGTCCATAACAATTGTCTTAGTGCTACTTAGTGGCTTTGCTGGCCAATCGGACTCCCCTACCCTGCTTTCTCTTTATGCAAACCGACTTCTGTCTCTATCCTTATTGAGTGAGTGTAAGGATGGATAAATGGAGAAGCAGACAGATACGGACAGTGCTTGAGTCAAATCAAGACCATTGGTTCCACATCCAAGGACGCGTGCTGCAATGCTCACACTGTTTAATAGTGAATGGCAAGCCGGTCCACTGCCAATGCTTGGCAAACTTGAAGGAGCGCAGTGGCAGTGTATTTTACAATTTAGGAATCCTACCTCGAAATTCACATCCCAGCCCTGCCCTCTGTCAATATCGAGTCGTCTTCCACGCAATGCCGACTATCACGATTGAAATAAAAGTCCAGATCTTTTCAATGGAAACTTAGGGGCGTCGCTCTGGCAGTACCATATTTGACGGCTAGAATAAATTTTAATCTTATTTCTCTTACCTCTTCTGTATAGAAGTTTCAGAGTAGGTCTTTTTTTACCTGGTAATTATCTACACTTTCGCAATAGGTAGTGCTGCTGACTTCCTCTAACACCACACGGACGGATGGTTTGGTTGTTTCGGTGCATCAACCGCTTACTGTTAGCGCGAAAATTATCATGAGTGAGGCTACTACAGCCAACGCAGGGTTAAAGACTCCTCGACAATCTCGGCCTCCATCGCAATACCGCGTATAGCATTAGTCGGCATATCCCACTGAACTTACTTATGCGTATTCAGTTAATCACACGTTCTGTGTATCATAGCTGGTCCTGGTCTATTAGGACAGTACACTTTTTTGTTCATCTTATGCTACCTATTTGATGTCTTCTTATCATCATTTGTCAGTTAGACCCAGTGTATGTCATCAGAGCTTGTCTTTGAAAGAATGAGGTACTTCTGGTCACCTCCATGACCATCTTGACTACTTCCGACGTGCATAGTGGCCGGTACTCGAGTCACACACATTCACACAACAGAAATGTACACTGGATTACATCAGTGTAGGCGTCAACCTGCACATATTACAATGTTTTGTTTAGCGTGCTTAGGTCGAATAGATAGACGTCCGTAGGTAACGTAGAACAGCGAATTGATCCATGTCTCCAGAGTGTAGGTTCTGGAAGGGAATTCCAGGTACGGCTTTAATGCGGGTAATCACAGTTCAGCTTTACAGCACGCAAATTATATGAATTTCAGGTGCTTTAACATAAAAATCAAGTTGCTAAAACCGCGTTTAGGCAAGACGATTCTAAAAAAACGATCCCAAAAGTCATATACTGAAATTCAGATGTTAGAATCTTGAATGAGAAGATTGAGTTAGACATACAAATGGCCTTTTTCAAATCACAGAAGTAAGAATGAGGTCCTTCAATCGACCTCACCTGTGTACAAATTACGTTTTGGGTTAGTCTGTCCACTTTCTCCTCAAGACACAATGTTGTTGTTATAAAACCTGCGTTGCTAGACCCAATAAAAAAACGACCAGTTTATGTTTGCGATTACATTCCATTCTTTAGATTCCTAAAGTATGTTTTTTGCGCGATAAATACTGTCGGAAAAATACTTTCTTTAGGATTTATTAACATTTCTCCATTTTGCAAGCCGTCATTTAAGGTAGCGCTTGTGAATCCCAAAAGCATGCAAGCTGTAGTATTTTGCTAACAAAGATTGATTCCTGGTTCCTTTTATTTGTGTCTCGGTACTGCCCGTGTCCTGTCATTGACTGATAGCAGTCTTGCATTTTATCACTGCTTTACTTTTTAAAACCAAAATGCTACTCATTACAGTCAGCAACTTGATTTAAACGGAGGAAGTTGTTATAATTAGACATACACTTGGCATGGATTACCCCAAAACTTTTACTTACGACGACAGTTCCAGTTTACTCCCCAGTTTTTTCTCCTCACTAACCACATACTTCCTTGATTTTTAAGACGTGATATTAGCCGTAAGATATTATTTTAATTAGTCACAGGTTGCCCATTCAACTCCACACAAAAGGCGTTTGCAAATGATGCATTTTGGAGTCTGGATTGTAGCTGCGCGATCAATCCCGCACTTTAAGCAATGCTGAAGATTACGCCAGTTCATGCGGTTGTCCATTACATAGAGGATTTTTGAGTAAGTTAAAAATCATAAACTTCCGCCATTGCAACAACAATAGAACCCCAGAAGTGTGAGCCAGTTCTAGTAAAAATGCAAAAAAGGTGCCTACCTATTCTCCTTTGTGTTTTTGTAGACAAGTGGAATTCCGCTCAGGAAGCAATGTCTGCGTTTTGGTGAAGGAACTTTATTTACTGTGCATCAGATTGAATTAAAAGCATCATCAAAAACAACGGAATGCCACTTAAGTTTAAAAATGCAAGGTGCAAATGTTGAAAGTGCTCGACATTTACGTGTCAACATATTTATGCCTTATTTTTAAGTACAACCCGCTCGCAGGCGGGGGTCATTTGGTTTCACCAATTTAATGGAACCATTGGTGTTGTAAACTTTTAGGATTTTAGTGTTCTTGTAACATGAGGCCAGTCACGACGACGTGTTTGTATGAATCATTGAGTCTCAAAGCAACAATTTAATCAGCAAATCATTGTAGCCGAATAAAATGGCAATTAAAGTGCGCAGCAGTAATAGGTGAGAAAGCAAAAAGTAGAAATGACCAGAGTAAGGGAAATTAATTTGCTTAAATTCGTGGCAACTTTACGCCCCCTGCTGGAAGTGTTTTTAGCCTGATTATGTCTCCTGATGCCTTGTGGCCCAAAACGAAATAAGCTTTTAGGATCTCAGCCAATGATTACAACAAAATACATAATTTAAACGCAAGATTTTGTCAAGCTGAAATGCAACACTATTTACGTACTGCCGTGTCTATAGATATAACTTCAATGTGAGTGCCTTGAACCATCTAGAGGCAGCTGACACATTGCACCAGACATCAGGTTGACAAATCTCATGCTCAGACGCAATCCAACTTTTCAACGATTAAAAGAAAGATCAAAATTTGAAGCGTACCGCCCAGTTGCAGATGGATTGGAGTGCATAACACTGTAGCAAATGGATGTACCGTTAGCGACGATTACGCTCCTTTGTAACGGGAAAATATCAGAACCTGTCTTCAGCTCTGATTTCGTAGGCTCTCACTATGGTGGACTGTTAATCGTATTCAGCCTCACTGGTTGATGTTAGCGTGACAGTAAGATTAGTACCACTAGTGCCTGCAGGATATTGTGAGCATGACTGGTTAGCATTGCAGCATATAAACACAATGGGAATATCGAAATTGCTTATCGCCTGCAACCGGCATTGCTAAAGATGTACATTACTCGACTCATATTAGTTTAATTGCTACCTTTAAAGGATAAGCGGTTGTACAGTATCTAGTCAACGCCTAGGGACTTCAAGTTCAAGCACCAACTTTCTTCATTTGGGCAAGTTTTCGTTTCAAGAAGAAGCAGTAGTCCAAACAGCACTTCGCCTAGCAATACACGTCAGCTGATGTGTCTGCATATGCAGCTATTCTTAATTCAAACCCAAAATCTTCGCAGCTTGAACCTAGGATTATTTCCCTTTCAGTTTTGGATCTTTTTTACTTATCTTTTGATGAAGATGCCCCCAAACATCTTATCAGTTATTTGTTTTTCATTTAGCCCTTATAAATTTGACATTGCATTCATTTTGACAATCCCTAAATAGACTTTGCAAACTTCGAGGACGAAGCGTTGTTGTCCACATTATCTACGGCTGACTGCTTTTGTCGGCTCCGAGTACTTCACTATGTCCTCAACTCTTATGAGCAAGGAAAATTTAGTTTGCATAGTTCATTTGTCTATTTCTTTATAGACTGCTTTGACATAATTTACATTACCTTGTGCAACCTAAATGCAACCATATGACCCAAATATTTGCCACGTAAACAGCAATAGTGTCAAAGACAAAGCTCATTCTATGCATGTTGTTCAAAGAAATTATTAAAAAGTAATCTCAAATAGGTTTGCGGTCGAGGATTGCGCATGAAGCGTGATTATGATTTAAGCTGATGCTATAAGGTCTCAAACTCATTATGCTACAGCGATACAGCAGGAAAGGTTGCATTTTGGACGACAAAGTAGCTTAATGCTACCAAAGACAAGCGCCGTTTTGTTTTTTGTGCTTTCGACAGGCTATGAGACCAGCTGCTAAGTGGACTGGTACGGCTGGACTGATATGAAATCGCAGCTTTGAGGCGCCTTAGTGAGTATTCAACAGAATCTGCTTGGTTTTAGAATGCTGCTGTCATTTGCCACTAACTGCCAAAGTGGTGCGATACCACCACAATCTCTTCTGTGGTCAAACGAGTTCTTCCATGTGACCTGATAGCCACGTACTGACCTGAGACGTGAATATTTGCTAGAAGCTCTGACCGTCAGCTATGCATATAGCAGAGCTGAAGGAGAACATAGGGCACTCTAGCCCCTCTATTTTGTAGACCAGCTACAATTTAGATTTGATTATTTGCTCAGTCATTTCCCTTACCCCACTTAATTGTAATGCAAGAGTCTCCAGCTTAATAAAGCCTGTCTGCGATGACCATCAGTATAAGCAGTGTAGTAACATCCTTGCCCGACCTGATGAGAGGAATGTTAGCATAGTCCCTGCTTTTGGTAAGAAATCTTGTACCTACAGAATCGTGTGCGCATCTTCGGGTACGTATGACTACAGCCATATTCACTTGGAGCCCAAATGCATTTTAGGGGTGGGTAGTTGATGAATAGGTGCCACCTACATGCAAAATACCTTTTAGCAGGTAGTCACGTGGTAAAAGTGGACATTTACGATTAAGTCAAGAGGTTCATTGCAGTAAAATGCGTCTCAAATGTAAATGAAGTTTGATATAAACGTGGTAGAGTGTGAGAACATATATAATGCGTCCTCGGGCTGCTGCCCTGCATCCAGAGAGCATTCCTCACCTTCAATTGATTTGAGCTTATAATAAGGCAACAAGAACATGCTCCATGACTGACAGAACCAGTTTGTTAACGCATATGTAGGTGGGTGCCAAAGTGAATCCACTATTTATTAATATTAAGGAGATTTCAACATCAGTCGGCGAGTAATTGTCAATTACACCTGTCCACTTACATGCACATAAACACAACCATTTTCGTCGGTCATGGTACATGCACCTATCACAGCGATTGCAATCTTGCGTCGATTGAGGTCTAATGAGAGTCACTCAAAAGTTGCGCAGCTAGCAGATGATTTCTTGCCTACTTTCTCACACTTCAATCCATATCTTCAATTGATTTGAGCTTATAATAAGGCAACAAGAACATGCTCCATGACTGACAGAACCAGTTTGTTAACGCATATGTAGGTGGGTGCCAAAGTGAATCCACTATTTATTAATATTAAGGAGATTTCAACATCAGTCGGCGAGTAATTGTCAATTACACCTGTCCACTTACATGCACATAAACACAACCATTTTCGTCGGTCATGGTACATGCACCTATCACAGCGATTGCAATCTTGCGTCGATTGAGGTCTAATGAGAGTCACTCAAAAGTTGCGCAGCTAGCAGATGATTTCTTGCCTACTTTCTCACACTTCAATCCATATCTACTGTAGGTGTTCTTTATTATTTGCAACGCCTTCCTTTCGCATTGGACCTACTGACTCATTTACGGACACAAGGCTTCATCAGCTTGATTGAGGGAGCCTTCTTAAAAAGATGGCAGTTATATGCAACAGGTTTAGAGCAAAAACCTTGGAAGGATATGACGTCATGAATAAAGCGGGAACTGGTGCTTGACTTCTTATCCAGGAGATTAAGTGCAACTGGGATTGTCGCAAAATCAAAAATATTGTTCAGCAAATATGCCAGATTTTACCAAAAAAGCAGTGCCCTTAAATACAAAGCAGAGGCAACCCATCATAGGGCAGGTGGAGACTAAGAAAATGGCCTAGGATGCACCCAAATCTATTACTTCAAGGTCTTTAGGACCGCAGTGTGTGCCTTTTATTCACCTCAGGCCATCGAAATCACCCCCTCCTCTTGTTGCAATGTCGAAAGACTCCGTTTGTGTAAAGTAGTTTACGTAGCTGATGGTAACATAACCTCATTTTCAGTTAAACTCGCCTGACTGCCAAGACGACAACGTGGACAGAAACAACGCTACACCATCTTCTGCACACCATTGAGATTCCAACTGGAAGGCAAAGCGAGGCATGACAACACTAGGAAGAGCATGAGTACGATGCTGCTGTCAAATGTTGTAACGTAATATTTTACCTTTATTTTAGGTAAACTAGTTGGACTTATCAAAAATGTTCATAAACGCACTCAGGATTACTTAGTGAAACACTGTCGCCCGAGGTAGTTGACGACCCAAGTTTCCTCCAGTCAAATGATGCTGCAGTGTTTTGATGTCCCAAAATCTGGTGGGATGCCAAAAGCATAGGGACATAGCCGGCATGCAACAATGGCGGTCCTGCACTATGCTGCTTTAGCTAATGGAACATTTAGTACTTACGCATCTCTTCAAATCAGATTATTTTTAATAGCTGGATTTGCGAGTAAATTTAGGTTCTCTAATGCGGTTCCTGAGCTAACAAATCAAAAGTTTGGCATTAGTGTTAAATTTAGTGCTTACGATGCCTTCGGGCGGTTTGCTGTAAACCACATTTACGAGACATTTCCAAGATGCAACCCGGGTATTTTGCCTTGGAAAAATGGGAAACAATAAGGATGATAGGAATGCTGCAAGCAATTCAAAATCAGTTTTTGCATTGCTTTGCTATAATCCACGTAGAAATTTGGTCTAAGACCAACCATAACTATTTTATGCAAAATAAATGAATTCTAAAACAAGGTCACCAAGCTATCTTTTACGAAAAAATAAAAAAGCAATGTACGAGAACTTTCATTTGCGCGAAACCAAGTCCGACTTGAGTAGAATAATAAGTGCAGTTATTAGGCATAAGTAGTATATCAGGTATTAATTTTTAAACAGGGGAGGTGTAACATTGATCTTCTACTTGTTGCTCAGTAAGGGAAATAGAAATAAGCGCATTCGCAGAGTACCATTTGATTAGCCAGAGTATTCATTCATAGCAGGTTAAATGAAAACATGAGCGCTCCTAAATGATTCAAACGCCAGATGTTTGCTAGAACCCGGAGAATTAGTTGCCTTATTTCCAATTTGTTTGACGATTGTTCAAAACTGTTTCCAAAGGGCATACACTTAGCGAGACTCACAAGAGCGAGGGTCCCACACAATGGGTTCTAAATAGACTATTGATGGGAATCACAAGCGCGATAATAAAATACATTATAAACCAGTCCAAATAGTGGGCACCGTGCAATTGTGTAGAAGTGCGTCCATGTGCTGAAACGTTTTCGTGGAACAATGCGCATACATGGTAACCACTCGACATGTTACATCCTCGCAGTTGTCAATAGGTGATATGAGAAAAGTAACTTCCATCTTTCCCTTTCTGGAGGAGTGTTAAGCGTCTCTGTCAAATATGTGGTTACGTGGTGTCTGGCAGACTTCAGCCAGCCAGTGGATAACACACTGTTGATGCAAATTTACTTAGACGACTTGATGGGAGATGACAATGAATTAACGTGTACACATTCTGCCCATGCGAATGGGGAGAAGGAATTTAAAACTTTGATTGAAACAATAAGTGGTATGGTGCTTTGCATACCCTTGGTTGGATTCACTGGAGAAGGCGCTGGATCCCTTTGGTCGCACGGTTTGGTGGTTTCCGAAGTGCTAGCTTCTTTTAGAAACAGATGATTATCGGTCAGTCAGCAATGCTTCAGCAAATTAGTAAAATCACTACAAACACAAACCAAACCATCGATGCCAAATCTATCCAATGACTTCAGAATTTACAGTACTTTGGCTAAGATATGTGAATAACTGCAAAGGATGTCCAATTAAACCAATGTTCACCTTTTGAATAGATTGTGTTAGTAGAGTCGACATATACGTGGGGTTAATAAAGCAAACATATGAAGTTTACTAGCCTACCAAATTTACCAGGTGGCACTTGTTCCCAACCAATCAAAACGCGGCATTCTCATTGGTTAGTGAGATTTGTGCTCCTTTATATCGACTCATCTTCTTGGCAATAGAAATGCCTCCAATGAGATGAATCTACCCTTGTAGTGTTAATAAAATACATTATAAACCAGTCCAAATAGTGGGCACCGTGCAATTGTGTAGAAGTGCGTCCATGTGCTGAAACGTTTTCGTGGAACAATGCGCATACATGGTAACCACTCGACATGTTACATCCTCGCAGTTGTCAATAGGTGATATGAGAAAAGTAACTTCCATCTTTCCCTTTCTGGAGGAGTGTTAAGCGTCTCTGTCAAATATGTGGTTACGTGGTGTCTGGCAGACTTCAGCCAGCCAGTGGATAACACACTGTTGATGCAAATTTACTTAGACGACTTGATGGGAGATGACAATGAATTAACGTGTACACATTCTGCCCATGCGAATGGGGAGAAGGAATTTAAAACTTTGATTGAAACAATAAGTGGTATGGTGCTTTGCATACCCTTGGTTGGATTCACTGGAGAAGGCGCTGGATCCCTTTGGTCGCACGGTTTGGTGGTTTCCGAAGTGCTAGCTTCTTTTAGAAACAGATGATTATCGGTCAGTCAGCAATGCTTCAGCAAATTAGTAAAATCACTACAAACACAAACCAAACCATCGATGCCAAATCTATCCAATGACTTCAGAATTTACAGTACTTTGGCTAAGATATGTGAATAACTGCAAAGGATGTCCAATTAAACCAATGTTCACCTTTTGAATAGATTGTGTTAGTAGAGTCGACATATACGTGGGGTTAATAAAGCAAACATATGAAGTTTACTAGCCTACCAAATTTACCAGGTGGCACTTGTTCCCAACCAATCAAAACGCGGCATTCTCATTGGTTAGTGAGATTTGTGCTCCTTTATATCGACTCATCTTCTTGGCAATAGAAATGCCTCCAATGAGATGAATCTACCCTTGTAGTGCTAGACATGGTCGTGCCTCTAGAAAGAAACCGGTCTAATAGTTCAAGTGTTGACTTAGGTCTTTACAAGTGGGATTGACTTGTACATTTCCTGTTATGCTAGGAACTGAGGCATTGAAATTAGCAACAAAATTAAGCTGATGCTTCTTCGACCAAGAGCAGAAATGGTGACAGTTTAGGCAAACTGCTGTACGTCTTATGTTGTGTAGTAGTCGAGGCTGCTTCTGTACTCTTTTCCTCTACTACCTCCTCCACCACCTTTTGAGTGCTAGCTGACACAGTAGTGGGGCAGTAGAGAAACTGGGGGTTGTGCTATACCCTGATGGAATGTTTAACAAAAATGCAAATAATTCTAACTGACGTGGATGAGGAACATTTATTTCTAATAGTAAAACAATCCACATCTCTTCGTTCATTTCGTGCCCAACCCACCATTTGTATACGCATTCGAATTTCACCCAGCATTGCCAAGGGTATAATTTCACACAGTTTCAAATACCATTGGAAAGAATGCTTCCAAATATTTTGCGGTTACCCACGAAGGCGCATGCGTCTTACCTGCAGCCACGACTTGTAGCTCGACAGTAGAGCCCATAGATCTGTAATTGTCCAAGTGCCTCTTTGTCTTCATCACTGCTTACACGTGCACGACAAATTCCCGGCCCAACATCTGTCAATAGCTTGTACGTGTCCTCTGTTCTGTCTCTCTTTCTGGTCAAGCTGTTTTCGAAATCACAATTCCACTTGCAATAGGGTTGTTTGCCCGAGAGTGAAAGCGGCGCCTTCCAGGTTAAGTTAACCGTTTTAGATTAATTTGTGTTAATCACCTACGTGTTGGAACTCTCAAAACTGAGGAAGTGCTCATCAGCACAAAATATGAATTAATGGTCTTGTTTGATTGTCTCTACCTCCAGCATTGGTATCAACATCACCTAGGTGGGTCCGAAAGGCCTCGCTTCCGGTGCAATCGGATAGCAATTCGATGCTGTATTTGGTTTTTGGCGAGAGGCTGTAGAATATCATTCTTTGTTGGCTGTGCTGAGGTTGTTACAACACAAGACTTGCATTCGCGTCACATGGAATCGCGGCCACGGGATAAGTGCACGAAGTTAAGAAAAGCTGCGGTTTGTCCCGTTTAACTGTTGTGCTATCCCAGGAAGCATGTATCTCGTAAAACGGGGCTGCAAGGCGACTGGCAAATGAACTAACAATGTAAAATAGTGCAGCTCAAATTACGAGAGGAGAGAAAAGTGAAAGACTTACGGAATTCGGACATAATAATAGGATGAACAGCTTTTTGGTTCACAGCATTGTTTGTATATGCTGTGACAGTGTAGTTGCCTGGATACTCGTAGAGGGCTTTTGGACAGACCTCGAAATGCATGGTTTTGTTGTGTTGAGCACGTAGAAGCTCGCTATACCCAGTGACATTCTTGGTGTCAGGATTGAATAGATCTCGAAATGTCCGCGTAGAAGATAAGAGCAAATGTAGTCCATCTGTATCAGTAAAAACAAGACTAAAATGCATGCAGGTCAAGCCGTTTGACGACTTTGACATTAGACTAATTGAGCTGAGAACCTAACGTTCCAGCACTGGTATTTTGGTAAATTTACTGCATCTTTTAGGAAGATAATGTCTTTGTTGGAGACCTAAGAACTGTACTGACACAGAAGAAGCCTTTTACCCTGGGGCTTGTTTAAATCAGCGGAGTCGTACAGGGGATTATGCTTATCGAAGCATCCATTTTAAGCTCCAATATTGTAGGCGTTACCAAAATCAACCATTTTAACGCATTTTTGTTGTGTTGAGCACGTAGAAGCTCGCTATACCCAGTGACATTCTTGGTGTCAGGATTGAATAGATCTCGAAATGTCCGCGTAGAAGATAAGAGCAAATGTAGTCCATCTGTATCAGTAAAAACAAGACTAAAATGCATGCAGGTCAAGCCGTTTGACGACTTTGACATTAGACTAATTGAGCTGAGAACCTAACGTTCCAGCACTGGTATTTTGGTAAATTTACTGCATCTTTTAGGAAGATAATGTCTTTGTTGGAGACCTAAGAACTGTACTGACACAGAAGAAGCCTTTTACCCTGGGGCTTGTTTAAATCAGCGGAGTCGTACAGGGGATTATGCTTATCGAAGCATCCATTTTAAGCTCCAATATTGTAGGCGTTACCAAAATCAACCATTTTAACGCATTTAGTTGCGAATTAAGTGACATGGAAGGAGGATTTGCACCGGTTCTTTACACTTTATGAAATAATTACAGAAATAGCGGTAGTAGCACCACTTAGTGATGAAGGCTGTAAGCCTACTTTGTCGTCAAAGACCCTGATAACAATTGTCTCATTATTATGACTGGAAACGAAAGTGAATCTGCGGATGATCCGAGGATGTGAAGTTGGTGGACGGAAGGTAACGATGAGACGAGCAGCCTTGGGTTACGTCAATTCCAGCTTCCCATAGATATCGCATGGTGGATCAACTAAAACACCCAAAACACTCTTCTCAATATATGAACAGCTCTGAGCACTTGAAGAAGACATCATTCTACGCTTTTTAATCATTCTCTCTCTGCAGAGTGAAGGAAATTATAAATTTGAATGGCATTTGCGTTCAACTCTTGCTCTGTTGGAAAGCAAATAGGCTTGGATGTTGAACCTAGAAAAAGATTTAATCAAACCACTTAGGAGGTCAAACTTGAAAAGGCGTGTTTTTTGGAAGGGACCCCAATGGCTGCGCCTTGATTGGCAGAGCAATTGACATTGACGCACGTTTCTCACCCCGGTAGATATCCACTGCCTCAATCTAAGTAAACAGAGCAGGATCGCCTGTGGTTCGAGGCTAAGCAAAACGTGTTGCAAGAATAAGTAAGTAGTGCAAAACGTGTTGCAAGAATAAGTAAGTAGATTACGTCAAGATGGATCAGTAATCAATGGAAATGGCGAGTTCTCACCTTTGTTTGATTGAATAGAAGTATTTTTCAATTTCAAAATATAAAATGGGGCATGATACTCAACTTCTTGGTTTATTGGTCTTATGCATGGTGCATGTGCTTTTATGGGCTAGTCGAGTTAGTAATGGAATTGTAAAATTCAACGCACATTCACAAAGACGATTTCATGATGTAATGAGGTTGCGCACATCTTTTCACAAACGGTACCGAATGAGATGCACTTCGAAGGCAAAAACGGCAAATCAGGTGGAAGGTGCAGAAAGTGTAAAAAAAGTATAAATTCTCTTAGGCTACTGCTTTCAGATGGAGTCTCACCATAGATGATCAGCAAGCATTCTTTCGTGGTGTGGTGCTTCAACACCATCACGAATGGACCATTACCGACTAAGCGAACTTCAAAAGCCTCCTGAACCCGTCTTGTAGGGAACAATTTTAATCAACAATTACTTCAAAAGCAGTGCCTATCTAAATCAAGCAGATAAGTGCCACTGGTGGGCATTGCGCCTTACTGACCCTAACCCTAACCACGCCGTGATGAAGCCAATTCCATCGGGACGACCTCGTGAACTTGCATTGACTAGATTACATCATTGCCGAGAAATCGGCCAATGGAATTTTCTTAAGTCGTGCTACCAGATATCTAGTTGCACTTTGAAGTAGGTAACAACTACAAGCAAGTTATTTGAACCTACCGCGAGGGCCGAGAGCCAAAGCGAGGACTTTCTGACAGGCACGAAATCCACGATTGAGTGGATGAACTCGTGTGTCTCACAACGTTGTTAGGACAATCACGCATTCCTGTCAAATGAGAAATCCCTATCCACCCATCGTTGCGCTGGTTGTAGCAGACACTCCGTGAACATTGAATTATGTCTTCATTTCAGCCGTGATGAGATACGCAGCTTCATTTTGTTCAAGCGTGGCATCTAGACATTCACTTGTTCCGCTTACATTCCTCCGAACTTTGCCATCTTTAATCTTCATGATGTTCGCTGAGAATTTGAGAAGGCCATTCCGTAGATAGCATTCTAACACAGGCCAATGGAATGTCAATGCATTGCCCCTTTGTCGATCAAGGTTTACTCGGAAGTGGCGTACATCTGGCCATGTAATCGGTGCACATAGCGAGACATTGAGAAGGCTAGCAATTATCGTACGCCTTTGCGACATGAGGGAAAATGCGAGTTCATGGCAGTGAGTTGGTTTAGATGCAGGCACAGGTGTCGAACCTCCACGTAATACTTCGTCTGTTTGAACTGTTGGTTTTAGTCACTTGGGGGGTCACATTGTACAAGACGGCCTCCGGGATGCCACGTTTGCCGTCATTTGGTTGTAATTTCTACCTTTGATGAGCACGTGTTTTTTAACAAAGTTGACTTAGAAAACTTCAGGAAAAGGATTTTCGCCTATGAATTAGTGTTGAGTACAAAAATTTGATGCTTATTCTATGACGTTTGTTAATTAGTGTAATGAATACTGTGACACGAAGGTCGTTTAAGTCTGTAAATAAGATGAATTGGTGGCTTGTACGCGTGGCGTGGTGAGTCGTGCGTCTTCTCCTTCAAATGGGTAGGTTTCTCCAACGACCGAAGTCCAACTATTATTAAAACAAGAGCACTTTTACTTCTGCTACTTAGAGTAGTGATGAAAAAGGATTATTTTAGTGTCTGTGCACGTTCGAGCTAGTTGACTCATAGTCGATGAATGGAGACATAACAGACCGCGTGAGAAGAACTGTCGATTTGGCGCCATTGCAGCAAAAGTTGAAGGGCAGTTAAAGTCAAAAAAGTTGGGCGCGCATATCTACTTCAGCAACACGGTGTCTGTCAATGGGTTCGTATTTCCACAAATTGGTATAACTTGCCAAAAATGCATCTGCTGTGTTTTTTATCAGGACTACCTTCGTTGTTGCGCTGTGCATATGCGCGTGGCATGCGTTTCGTGTGAGGGAATGGTGGCTATCGAGAAAATCGTTTGCGTTGAAAGCAAAAAGGTGATGGAGGAAGTTCGATTTTGTGTTTTTTTGGGAGGGAAGGGATCGGCTCGTTGGAGCAACAAATAGCAGCTGGTGTGGTGATCTAGACAAAGCAGCCACTGCTGTTGTGTACGGCGATGAGGTTTGCAGTTAGACGAATCAAGCCTAGTTTGCCTAGGTGTTACCTCTGGCAGGACTCCACCGCAACCACGGCCTCATGATTATGGACACTTCACTGAGTATGCGCAAACAAATGATGCAGAAGTTGACTACAAGTGGAAGCGTTGAGTCCAGCTCTGCATCGTGTGGAATTTTTGGTTGCCTGTTGAGAAGAGGGCGGGGGAAGAAGAAGAGGATGGTATGTGGAGGAGAAAAGCACATATATTGAAAACCGTGTCACCCCATTCATCATCAGACCAACTTTTACATTTGCATTTCAAGGTTAATGTTGGTACTACTAAAATGGTGCTCGGTAGCAGGCATTTTGTTAATTGTCTGGCTCACAAGCAAGCATTTTCAGTGGTAGCAGTAGAAGCAGGGTCGGGGCTTGGGTTGGGTGGGATCATGCGATGTGTCGGTGATTTGCTGAATGACGTGTGTTGGTACACGTAGGATAGATGTCCTCTGTCCGACTACTACTACCATTGTTGTCTCCTTCCCTTCGTCCTGTTCAGGTGGCACGAAAAGGCGGAGTGGAAACACACTGCAGTGTGCATGCATGGGTTAGTGCGGGGAGATGATGTCATACTGCGCCACACTTTGTCTCCACAGATGGAAGTAGAAGTGTTTTCCTTATTTTGCCTTGTTGGGTCACAGTTAATGACTGTTAAAAAGGCAGGTGATGGGTGCATGAGGGGCGGTTGCCCTCTTCCTCCTCCACTTTTCCAATTAGTCGAATAAACTCAAGTCATAGAAGAAATAGATGTGGTGATGTGGCAGCGGTGAGAAGGAGGAGGATGGCTAGTTATGGTATTATTAGAACAAAACTGCTCATGATGCCCCAAAGACCGTGCCTCCTCTAATACTACTCCTAACTACGAAGCAGCACCGCCATTCTGTTTTAGACACAGTGAGAAGGCATTCGAACGAACGAAAGATTAAGTCGGGGAGGGCTCTGCCACAAAAAGGCAGCTCGGACAGATGCTCATGTGGAAAAGTTGGGAAGTGGAGATAGCGGAGGGCAACCCGTCAGTCACATCTGATATGAAGCTTATACGATTCCAGCAGATGCTCCAATTCGTCGTCTTGGCTTGAAGTGCGAAAAATGGAAGGAGGTAAGGGCATTTGCAGTGGTCTGTGGCGGAGCCAAAGGTAAAGATGAATGCGAATGATAGAGAGCAAGAAAAAAAGAAGGAAGGAAGGAAGGAATGTGGATAAGAAAGAAAGAGGATGTGGGAGGCAAACAACTACCCGAAAAAGAGGGAGGGAAGGAATGGAGGGGAGGGCGGGCAAGAGGGCCAGAGGGGAAACGGCAGAACAGAGAGAGGCATGAAAAACGATGAGACACCACCCTCGAACGACCGCGACGGACAACTACGAGATGTTGTTGTTGGGGCCGCGACCTCTCAGTCGAGCACAAGAAGAGTTAGGAGAAAAAGGAAATGAGGAGAGAGGTAGGATGGACTAACGGCGAAGCAAAGCTCATCACTGCCACCTATTTTCTTCTACGCTAAACGCTGGCTGTGTAAGCAGGTGCATTAATAGCAAAAATAACATTTAAAGTGTTTCCCTGATGCCCTCCTCCTCCTCATTCTTCCGCGCGTAGTGGAGGTGCTGCCTTAACCAGAAGAAGACAATCTCACCAGCTTGGCTTGCTACGATGACGTGGATGGTAGCAAGCATTCTGTCCCTAATGAATGTTTGGTGGAATCCGTGAGCCTGTGTCGTTAAAGTCGTTGATGTTGTGTTCCGCGCCACGCAAGTCCACCGATGGTGTTGGTAGATAGTCAACTGCACCTGCCACGCGTCACCTCCATGGTGGTGCGCCTTCTCCTTCTTCACCTCTTTCTCCATTCTCCCGTCTCCCTCGCACTCCTCATGCTCCCGCTCCTGCTACCACTCCCACTCCTTCTTCAAACGGCCCATTGCTTTCCTCCTTCTCCTCTTTTTAGCGCAAATAATTCTTGCGCCATCCACACCACTTTCTTCTCCGCCTCCTCCTTCCTTCCATTCGCGCCCACCTGGAAATTCGGTCATGCCATAACTCGCTCCTGCGTTGCCAGTGTCCTCTTCCATTTCTATCGATTGCAGCTTGCGCCGCATCGGATGACATCTAGGCAAGGCGAAGAAGTTGAGTATCTGCTAGAATCTGGTGAATTTTATATCAGATACGTCTGTCGAGTTCTCCTTGTCCAGCTCCTCCTCCTTCTCCTCCTCCTCTGGTCTTCCTACTCCACATGATCGTCTGCCTGCATTGTCTTGTTGTGGCAGCAGACTCCTGGTGGCTGGCTTCTTTGGCAACCCGCAAGTGATTGGCGTTAGTAGAGGTGTGTGTGTGTGTGTGTGTGTGTATAAAAAAGAGAGCACCTGCTTCTCGTCAGCACAATTCACACGATATCCGACGCAGTCCAGGCGGCAGAAAGGAAGCGAAAACGAGAACCGAAGGCGTAAGTCAAAAAGTGGAAGTAAAGTTAGCACTTAAAGAGGGAGAGCTGCTGTAAGAGAATAGTGAAAGAATTATAAGGAGAAGAGGGAGAAGGAAGTTTTGTGTCCTGAAAATGATGGTGAGCTGGAAGTGCGAGTGAAATGAAATCGTTACTTAAATGACTTCAGGTAGGAGTCAGTACTGTTTAGCATGACTAGTAGACGTGTGTGATTGTTAGTTAAGTAAAAGCTTTTAGACACCTGCTTAGAATTTTGAATTATTTGGTTCGCACTGCTTTTTCTTCATGTGTGTATTTGCTCGTTCCTCGCCTAGTCGAAGTGCATGCCCTTTCGATGATCAGGTCCTCTACTTCCGAATGGACAGGAACTGCTTGGCCGGAGTCAAAACCCATGCCAAGTAAGCGCATCACTGCCAGTATGGAACAGTGATTTTTAAAAATTTCTAGCAAATTTATAAAAGATTGTCTGAATGATAGCATCTGCTACCTCGATCTTACGGCCATTATCAGCCTAGCCGCTGCTATAGGTCAACATTGCTTGAGAGAAACCCTCCATCGCAGAAACGCAATTCCAGTGCAAATCGCAGTGGCAAAGTTCCCCTTATTTTCTA
>LWMJ02000362.1:0-70281 GCA_001693035.2 Taenia asiatica | reverse complement strand
ACTTGTTGCCGTCTCGGCCTCGAAGTCACCGATATGTACAGACTATTTTGGCTTGAGATTAGTGCATTGGAGGATTTCAATCAGAAGCTCGACACTTAAGTCTTCTGCACCACGATATGACTTAACTGGTTTTGCTCCGTGACTTCCCCTATCAAAAGTGCACACCTTTCATTTGCTACTTACCAGTGCCACAAATCATCTAGTTTTCGGACGTTGTTATCAACCAAAACTCCAATACTTGCAGGCGTGTTTGCAATCATCGTAACTTAATGATGTCTGTACGTGCCTTTCGGAAACTGGTGAAGTCACAAGCTAGACGGCGGATAGATGGTGACACAATCTACCAATGCAAAGAGTGCGCGAAGGAGACAGGTGTAGTCCCTAATTGTTTAGTGGGTATTTCACAACGATCACCTGAGTATGAATTTGTGACGCATCCGAGCCGCAAATCAGGTGTTGGTGGTGTTCCATTTTGCAGATAGTTATCATCCTCCAGCAAGTGCTGGATTAAATTATTCTGTGCTGACTATCTAGGCGATTCATTACTATCGCTACTTCTTATTGGATAGTAGTGTGCCTCACGCTATGAGACTTGCCACATGTTTTTCGCTAATGTATTATGGTTTGCTTGTCTTCTTCCCTGTATTTGTACAGTGTAGGCAAAATTGTGCGGTCAACAAGTAAAGGAGCGCTTTAGATAGGAGAAAGCGCGGGGACAGAACTCAATGCCCCGCAAGTAGACGACTTTCAATTTCTTTACCGCATAGTCGCTCGACTAATTCTGCTTTAGTTTAACGACACTCACCAATCTCAACAGGCAGTCTTCGTACATGATGTACGACTATTTAAGATAAAGTTAACAAAGACCATAGTATTACAAGACGAAAACGCATTTGCAGACCTTAAATATGTTGATAAATGTTGCGGTTAGTTGAAACGTAGGTTTTTTACCCATTCTAGAGAAACGCCTAATGGAACTAGTGGGAATGTAAAGCAATTTATGAAGCTAGTACAAAAAATAGTTAATCGTATTTGCTATTAAGCAGTTGCATATGCAGGGCAGAAAAGCTGTCCGCACATGCTAGGACTCAAAGCCTATATCCACCTGGCCCTCGTGGCTTCTCGATCGACCCCAATAATCAGTCGCATTGGACTCTTTGGTTTGCGTTGATGTAACTCAAACAAAAGCAAAACGAAAAGCTTATCACCGTCTTATCTGATGTCCACATCTCCAGTGGCCTCTAGTGTCAGCATCCGCATCTGCAGATGGAATTAGAGGCCGAGGTAGATGCCGGATAGCCATAGGTCTGGAAAGGGATCTGATTAACCGCCACATGTTGTAACCATCCCAGTAATATCAATGAAACACATTAATCATTGCCTGCATAAAACTAGGTCAAGGAGGATGAAATGAGCACGTGGGTGAAGGGAGGAACTCTCTTCTCTTTCCCTCTTCCCAGCAAGGTCTCCGTCACTACAGATCAAATCGAGGTATTGTAAAACTAAATTCGGAGGACAAGACACCATTTCAATAAAACTTGGACAAGTTTCACTTTTCTAAGTGTCTTTAGCCTTAGAGCACGCATCTAAAATGAAGTAATGGGTAAGTTAAGTGTTAAGGCGCCATGGCTGCAAAGAGGGAGTCCATTGAGCCGCCATCTTTTGCAAACTTCTAAACAAATTTCAATGAAACGCCTCAAACGTTAGCATGAGTCGTGCTGCTTAACACACACGTAGCACATATATCGACGAGAATAATTGGGTAGTAAGAGATGCACCAAGTCGAAGAATGGGGTAGACAGAAACTCTGCTAAATTTCTCCTAATTTGACAGCAGATTATGCGAACATAAGATGCTAAGGCCAAAACCAAAACGAACTACGCAACCCGGTTGAGGAGGGGCCAGAAGCATCTAGTCGGATTCCTCCATCACCGTCCTCCAATCAGAGAACATGCTGCACAGAAAATGTTGAGGAAACCAAAGTGCGATTCGAGCGAAGCATAAATGGCCTACCAGTCATGTGCTTTGGGGATTGGAGAGCGTAAGTGCACTTAAAATCCAAATGTATTTGAGTCTCATTGTGCTGACTTTGCTCATTTGCCAGACGACTTGGATGGGTCACATGCGACCGATTGGCGAGTGAGCGATTAATCTACAAAAAAGGGCAGTGTCAGCTTTCTCACTTGTTGCCATTCTGTGGCAAGTGTAAACTTGGGTAAGCTAAAGAAAGTAAGGTGATGCGAATGGTGTCAGTACACGATTGCCATTTGAAGGCGCCAATGGCAAGTTCGTGAATGTGCACAAATAGGCAGCAGCTATTTATCATGTATCCAGCAAAAATCACGCAAAATAGCTTGCAACAGATTAAAAATACCGCTTCGATGGGGACCAACGTAGCTGTTTACGCAAGTGCAATCATATTCATTTCAACATCTCAACTAGGCAAAATACATAAGGTAAAACACCCGAACACTTGAAAAAAGGCACTAGACACCTCGTTGACTGACACCGACACGCAAATACATATTAGAATAAATTTGTTGCCAAAAAGTCAAATCAGTGCTCAATTAAATAACTAGAAGCGACTTGATTTGAATTGGGAAGTGCTTTGCACATCCATACCATGAGTGTGGCGATCATCTTATCAACACAATAATGGCAAATTTGGTGCACAGGGATCTGATGTGAGCTAGAACTTAAATACGCAAAATGTCTGCCTCTCTGGGGTTCCTGCATCATCCAGTGTAAGTGAACGATCGAAAAAGAAGCGGCATTATAAATGGCACGAATGATGGGGCCTGGTGTCCTCTACTTCAGTAGAGACAGCGGAATCCGCCTAGTTGTAGGTGGCTTGGCGATTAATTATGAGCAAAGTGCCCAGCACAATGTCTGCAGTTACCCAGCTTCATCGATGATGATAAACCCAATTCAAGCAAAGGTCCTCCTATTTTGAGATGCACAGAATTTCGCAAAGACCACATTTTCTTTCAGGGCTTGTGAGGAAAGATTATCTTCTTTGTCGAATCAGCGTGATGGAAGCTCCACCACTAAAAGCAACCGCTGTAAATGTAGCGTACTTGACTTATAGCTATAGGATTCGTCAGTGTGTAAGCTCACTTCAAAGCTACATAGCAGATGTTTCAATGCTTGTATCATCACGAACATTGCATTCGAATGAGAAAGGGAGCACAAGGCGTGACCGACTGACTAACCAGATGGTAGAGACTCCTTTGACAGGTAAGCCGTTAGCAAAGTAGGTGCAGTTAAGCAATGCTCGATGCAACTTACCCTTTAGACTAAACCTATGCATTCGAAACCATCTTTTATGCAGGGTAGCCTAACCTGCCAAATTGTGAGAGGTACGATCCCAGTATGCGCAATGCGGAACACTTTGGCAGCTGCGGGCTCTATCCTGATTTGAATTCGACCGCATCAGTGCAATAACGATAAAGGCGTTTAAGCCATAATTTGGAAAGAAAGCACTGTGTTGTATGCGATGCACAGGATAATAAGTGTGTCCGGAACGTCAAATTCATTGCCCATTTTGCAATCCCTTCTTCCAATTCGTTGGAAATGCAGTCAAACCAACACATTTGCCATTCATTTTCAACTCAAGTGTTTCCTGCCATCGTCTTGAGGGACAGACACAGACAAAACATATTACTGTACTATTGAGGAGTTTAACGCATATAGCTAAGGGATGCAATGTTCGCTAAACCGCTAAGTTTCCTGAATGAATCCGCCTCCGTGGCTAGGTGAGCGTTTGTTTCGAAATTGAGCAAATTTCAAACATAGCACAAATGTGTTAGAAAACCACTTCCAATTGCTTTTAGAATGCATCCAGCCAAACTGTTGTCTTTGAGCGAATTTTGCATTCCACATTTTATCGTAGCGCTTTCAGCACCCTAGAATAGACTATCATTACAAACGTTGCAAAACGCCCTCACTTGCGTGTGGCCAAAAAATTTTTTTAGATCTTCTATACTTTGCGTAACTCTCACTTTCATTTACGGGCACTTAGTTGACCACATTGCCCTTGACATGCGGACTGGCCTTCGGACCAAGCCATTAGCCCTGACTCCTTCAGTTTTCTGAAATTTACACATTTTGCTCGAAGGTTATGTCTTCACTGGCATTTGGTGAAATGGTGATATGCTACACTGATTCCGAAATTTAACATTAGAAGTAAAGGAGTTACTTCGTCAAAGGAAGAGTCGCAAAGAGTTGTGGAAGTGGCATTTATGCTTGTTAAATTAGGAGGTAAAGTTCAATGAAGCTAAGGTTAAGTTCTTCAGTTATCGGCCTTGAAAATGCGACTGCGAAAGACTCCGTACCTGGCCTCCGCTAGCTCAACTATACAACTGCCAGATATTTACTTGACATGGGGAAGAATGAAGAGGACGCACACATCAGCGATTTGGAGAGAATAACTTTTTCTTAAACCTGTGGAATCATTTTGAGTGCGTGGTCGTGATGGGCTTCACACGGTAAAGGAAGCGTCGTCATTAGCACTTGCATTGGCTTTTTGAGAACTATAATTTTAATGAGAAGAAATTTGACTTAAACAGAAAGCACAACTTGGCCTAAATAGCCATTTAAAGAAATATCAGGCGCAGCAGCTTCAAATTCTGGAGATGAGAATCATACCCTGTGCAACTGGCTCAAATAGATTCGTGGCCATTTTTGTTTCCGTCATTTACGCTAGTCCCCAAATCGCAGGTGTGCAACTGCAGCCAAACATGTTTGCGATGCAGGAAGAAAAGGCCTTAGAGTTGAGCTGATACGGATGGTTAAAAACAGTCATTAATGGACCTTTCTGTGTGTAGTTGATCCTCGTGCATTTGCGCAATGCAAAGGCTCCGCCTGATCCACGCTGGCAATGCGGTCATACATAAAACATTATGACTCGAGACTACACAGTTCCTATTCTAGTGTGCTCTTGTGGTAACAATAAACCTAAAATAGCGTTATCGACAACGGCCTTCAACTTATTTAGCTCCATGGGATTATTATTTCCACTTCTTTTTCAAGTCTTAGGTTCTATAAGCTGAGAACAATTTGCATAAATATGCTGAGTTGTGCAAGTATTAACCTGTTAATCTGCTAACTCAATGTCGTTTTTCGCCTTCGATGTGCTCCTTATGACCATTAGCACAATGTAAAATGCGGATCTGGAACTGTTTTGTTCGCATCATCTTGTAAATGTAAGTATAGGCCTGCCGTTGAATAACGCGAACAACTTTGACACCGGTTCCTCAGCTAATTTCAGTAGATTGCGCACTATTTTGGGTTAAACTGCCTCTTTTGAATGGCCTGCGATACGACGCGCAAAAGCCATGGTCCTCTGTGTTTAGTGCACAAACACTGGAGTGCCTACGCATTAAAACCACTGGGAAGAAAAGAAAACTAGCCCCCTAGAGAAGAAGTTGACTGGCACCTTTGCCTACCTTCAGCTTGGGCTTTAAGATGTGGCTTAAATCACTTCTGATTGGCTTGATGGCCTACAATGATTCCAGCTTTATTTCACCAAGTCAATTTACTAAGACTTTTACTCAGGTCGGGTGCATAGGTAGAGGAATAAAGCCAAGTTAGTAGGCCCTCTCCCATTATTTATGCGGAGCACTTGCTTACGGGCTGTGAAGAGATTTCAAGTTCAAATGTCCACTGCTTGAATCGGAATTTCAAAGTTGCATCAAATTCATGCATTTTTCACTGCTTCGTCATGCGCTGCCTTCTGTGGTACTACTTGTAAAATCCTGAGCCAACTGGAATTTGGGCCTCTTTAGCTTAAACAGTGGACAGAGATAGACGACGGAATCGTGGACTACATTGTATTCAAGTCTTGTGACTCACACTCACTGCAGTAGCCACATTGGCAATGGTTATGTCGTCACCGCTTCGTAGCGTCACATAGACAGCGTGCCGGGGGGGAGGTGATGGGCAGCAAAACCACGTACACTGTCATGACTTGACCTTAACAAAGAGTAGGTTGGGCCCGCATATCAAAGCTTGGGTTGGGGTAACTTTTCAAAACGCGTTGAATAAGGTTGAGTGCGTGGGTGTGGTAGGTTTCGCATGGTAAAGGGAACACCGTCAATAGCATTTCAAACTTGTTTTTCTGAGAACCACAGACTTCGCAAGCTGCAATGCAAGTTATAGGGCGTGGATACGCAAGGAAAAGATATTGGTCAAGACAAAATATGACAGCTAGGCCTAAAATAGCCGTTTTAAGGGCGACCAAACGCGACAGCTTAAAATTCGAGCGGAGTGCTATGGCAATGATTTGTGGTGGATTAGATGCATACCACGACAATTCTCAGTAAAATATGCTTGATGGTAAATTTGTGTGAATGATGTACAAAGAAACCGGTAAAAGTCTTTCGGATGTCAGCAAATGTTCAGTGGTTGAACACAGCTAAAAATAGCAAATAGCACCAATGTTTACTTTAATTTGGTAAACAAACTTTCTTGGAACATTGCTTTTTCCTAACTGGTCCGCTAAGTAATATACGACCTCAGAAGAGATTGATTGAAGCTAAGATATGCGCACACTTGAACGTAACATGCATGACCATGCACAAATGACTTAAACGAGCCAGATGGCACTCGTGCAAAACCATGGCGAGATCACACGTGGGATGGCTCCACGAAGTGATCAGCTCGATGTTGTGTCTCTATGTTGTGCTGTCTCGATGGCGCTGCCTTTGCTTTTCAGAAGTCTAGCGATACCAAAAGAGATTCCGCATATTATAACACTGCCTACATTTGGTGGACTTTAAAAAGGCTAGAACGAGATGGATAATTCGGCGGTCCGACTGTGCACGCTTCGGCCTGGTGGTGCAACTCTGTAAGAGCCTGCTAATGTAGAATGGGATACACGCATTTCATCACTTACATGTCACGACAGTACCCAAACGTCGCTGCGACTATGTGCATTTGCAGAGACTTCTTTGCAGTCAGGATGATCAAATCATATATTTACTGGCAAGTAGAATATAACGTTGTCCGAATTTATCATAGAATCTTCAAGGCGTTTATTCTTCGCGAACACGCAAATAACCCATTCGCAAGTGCTTCCTCGTCATTTTGCGACAAAATCCATTGTCTCACAGAGGTGGTAACTGAGGTTCATGTGGTGCAAGGGTGCGTTGTGGTGACCCGCCCCATTAACGTTTTAGAAAGACTTCCTGGAAAGAAAGTTCAACAGACAATTTTTAATTACGAGGAGCTGTAGTGGCAGAAGATGACTCAAGTGCAGAACGGTAACACTGCCTACATTTGGTGGACTTTAAAAAGGCTAGAACGAGATGGATAATTCGGCGGTCCGACTGTGCACGCTTCGGCCTGGTGGTGCAACTCTGTAAGAGCCTGCTAATGTAGAATGGGATACACGCATTTCATCACTTACATGTCACGACAGTACCCAAACGTCGCTGCGACTATGTGCATTTGCAGAGACTTCTTTGCAGTCAGGATGATCAAATCATATATTTACTGGCAAGTAGAATATAACGTTGTCCGAATTTATCATAGAATCTTCAAGGCGTTTATTCTTCGCGAACACGCAAATAACCCATTCGCAAGTGCTTCCTCGTCATTTTGCGACAAAATCCATTGTCTCACAGAGGTGGTAACTGAGGTTCATGTGGTGCAAGGGTGCGTTGTGGTGACCCGCCCCATTAACGTTTTAGAAAGACTTCCTGGAAAGAAAGTTCAACAGACAATTTTTAATTACGAGGAGCTGTAGTGGCAGAAGATGACTCAAGTGCAGAACGGTTGTGCAAAATTTTGCAACCCCTTTTCAACTTCTTCTGGATACCTCTTATGTATCACTAATATAGTGAGTAGAGTAGTTTCAATTGTGCTCTTAGGATCTGAAGGAGCCTTACCTTATTCCTTCTTCTTCTTCTTTTATGCAAAAGCCCAAATCAGTCCATCCATACGTTTAGGATAAATAAATAAGCTTACTACTGAAATGCGCCCATTGCATAATAGATATTAAAGCGCCTACATTATCGCTAGTTATGCAATGAGTTTCGTTGACAGGGTTAGCTTTTGCCTATGAAGGAAATGTGTGATTACTTAAAGTGGGTGGCAGTGTCTTTCTGAGGTGGATTGCAATGGAAAGCGACTTTTGTAGGAAAAGTAATGCAGCATATAGGGGAAATTTGTTGCCCCACATGGGTCAGGGGCACTTCTGCTTGAGAAGTGCTGCATGATTTGCTATCAGGAGGCGGAGAATTTTTTTCTGCGCCCAAGCTATCAGACACGCTGCCAAACACTTCGAAACTTCGATGCGGAATGCAGCATCAATCCAATTCTGGCAGAAGTTCATTTACCAAGAACGGCAACCTCCTTCAATGAAAAATGTGGTGGCGGCATATCCGAGGGTAACGAAGTCAGATTCTGCGGCAATGGAGGAGGCGAAATTGGGAGTGGAGGAGAAGGTAGATGGTTAAGCATGTGTGGTGAGTTTTCAAGCTGAAGCGTTTGAACTGATCAAAGGAGTTCTCAGTCAAATGCATATTTTAGCACCTAGTGTTTCCCTTTCCCCGACGCCGTCACAGTCCCTGTCACACCCACCACTCGATTTAAAATCGGTTTCGTCAGGAGGTAAAATAAGCAAGTTGACTGCTGCGCAAGTGTGATTTCAGTTTATTTACCCTTTTCAGTTGGCTTGAGAGTGGATGGATGCAAAATCATTTTTATTTGACTCGGCAAAATTCATGCACATACACTGGCTACTTATTCTCTTTACTAGCGCATTTATGAATGCTCCAACAATCATATCTTATAGCTTCTGGCTAACAGCCCCACTTACTTTTCTTAGGTATGGAGTCACTAATTCCATAGTTCACGATGCTTGGTTGCTCAAACAATCGCCGTGTTTTGAGGACAACCCACTTCGGGAGTTGTAAGAACCTTGGGTCGTCAGTCTCACCGCCTTGAGTTTTCTCTTCTGCACTGCTGCACAGGTCGGCATCCACACTAGCAGTTGTCATGTGTTGCAACAATTTTAGCGCTATAGTAAGCCTAGCGTTGCAGCACATTTTCCCCCCCTGTACCTAGCTCGAATAAGTTTGTCTCGACTTTTGGATTCCGTTAATTGCAATGATCGCCAAAGCACTGAATTGAAACCACAGACACGGATGTTTGCGCTGTAGGAAGTAAAGGTGGCAGAGCTTAGCTGANATCCGATTTGCTGCATTTATGTACATCTTTCTTCTTGTCGCATATCCTAGGACGCAACTTTTCGCACAATAGGCATATGCCCTCATTTAAGAACAGGTTATGGAGTCAAGCTCGCATTTTAACATCTTTTGCTCATCCGTTAAGTAGAGCACTGATATCGGCTGTGCTCAAACATCTGCAGAATGGGTCGGGTGCAAAATTGTTGCCATACTTTCTAAAGCAGGCAAAGTGGGACTATGACAAATGGAATCCAGTACATATTCGGTCATCTCGCCCTTATATACGTTGGTCGCGGATATCGCAGCAGTGTCCGCTTCTTGCCTCTGTTTACAAACACGCCCCAGCTGATCAGGAGTGTAGCGTTGGGCAGTAGCAATTCTGTTCTCACAAGCAATGGTACTGTATGAGTGAGAAGACACCCATACAATAGCAGACGATTGCCAACGCCGCAACCATTCACGAGAGCCTCCAATGACGCAAAATCGCAGACTTAGTCTCGTGGTTTGGGCAGTCCAGCCACGGTGATACAGATGCAAACAATGTAAAGTGATTAGTAGAATGAAGTTCAACTTTGCAGCACTTAGTTGACAGAATCCTACATTTCGCCTATTCTGATTTTTTTATGGAATTGATTTCATTTTGAGCATTGTGCATGTGACGACGTCTGCGACGACATGAGGAGAGGTGGGACCACAAAACGCTGCATTGTGCATCTGACAGAGACCTGTTTTGACTGGATCAGACACCTATTTTTCCGAATCGACCTCACAACTATGATCGTCTATCTTTCCTCCACTGCCGGCACTTAACTCTTATGGGCCTTCCATGCCTTCCTGTTCCAACGCCAATGGCAAAGCCAATTGGAGTTGTAGACAGAGACGCTCTAACTCCTTTAGCTGAATTCCGATACTGTCATCTCCGCCAAGACTTGCGACATTGACTTCTTAAGACAAATCTTCCATTCCTTCGATAGATCAATTCAATGCATTTCCGTTGTCTCGACTTGAATGTGGGTCCATAAAACAGATCTCCCAAAAAGATTTGCCCACTCATCCTTCCTATAAACTCGTATTCTCATCGCTCCCATTTTGGATCCATCAAGTCGAACGGCTTGCATAGTTTTGTGCTTCACCCGTCCACTCTCGCTCTTCCATGCCTCTCCGACGCCCTTCCCACGCTCTTTCACTGCAGTCTAATGAATTTGGTCAGCAGACCTCGAATTACCTTTCCTTCTGTCAGTACCTATTTTCCAATGTGCTCTTCAGCATGACAAACAAATTCACAGGCACAAAGTCTGTCCATCCTACCGGTAATACCTACAATTTTGTAGCTAGAAGGGTTCCTCGCAGCAAAATTGATGGTGCGATGAATGACAATAACAGGGATGGTAAGAGCATCGATTATATCCACAATCCACAATGAGGTGAATGGCGAGTGAAGGGACGAAGAAGTGAGACTGATGCGGAAATTCTAGAAGTGTGGGGAGCATGCAGCAACGCTTCCTCTCTGCAAACACATAAGCAAAGCGTATGCACGCAAACCATTTTTTCTAAGTCACAAGCGCATGCACCCAGGCGTGAAGCCCTTCGGCTCTTTCAGCTGCCATCGCGCCCTCGTCGATCAGTCGAATCTGCAACCACATTTGCAGACACACATGAAGGCGAAGTGCCATCACCGCAGCTATTGCACTGCTTCATTCAGTCACCGCTGTTTGCTCATCCAACACCCCGCTAGGTGCCCACTCTCTCTTCTTGCTACAGCCACTTCCACCACCAACACAGCACTCATCATTGCGCCATCGACCCATCCGCTTGAGGTGAAGTGCTAAGTTCCGAGATTTCCTGTCGCATGCGGTGGGACAAAGTGGCTGATACCGCATGGAAGTGCATTCGATCATGTTTGTTTCTATTCCAGCTTTGAGCCAGATCACTTAGAGGTTGTCGGAATCCAAGATGGCCTGAAGCGGACATGTAAATCATGCCTGCTCCTTAGAGTGAAATTGATGGCTCACATGCTGGCGCCATTTGATGACCGCATAATTGATGGCGCACGGAAAATGAACTCGCAAATAATATACGATCAAGTTAAGCATAATCCATCACTTCTAAGGATTGGGGAGTGCGAGGTTCGGAATCGCAACGAAACATTTGCGGGTGACTTTGCACTTTGCCACCACAATCTCCTCGAAATTTGTATCTTTTTACATTAGTCTTACAGTGCATCGTATCTTTATGTGGTCTACGCTCGCTTGCCTGCTGTTGACACCTCCTTCTTAGCTTTAGCTGCAATTAATAAGTGTTGGTGTCTTCATATTAACCAAATTCATAATCCTGCATCACCGATTCACCCTGTCAAGATTATCTATTCGAATAAATTTGCAAATATACAATCTGATTCGCCACTAACCCGTTGAATGAGTGATGCCTTGAAACAGATGTTTCTGAAAGAAAACGATGCCTGATTTTAATTCTGTTCTTGGTGTTCAGGTTTGGTAGCTATTTACTACACAATCACGGTAATGCATTTCCTAATTTATTAAGATTGTTAATCGTAGCATTTGGCCCATGTCTATTCCATGGTAGATTTTCCTGACCTTAAAACGGTTGGGAATCTAGAATCAACCTAAGCCCAGGTGTGAGACAAAGGCATGTGGCTTCTGAATGACGTGGATGCCACAGATGTTAACCATCACGCTTGCAGAATCTCGGTCATGGCGGGTTGCTATATAACCCAGCTGACACGTATCGTGGGGACTAAACTCCTATGGAATTGCAGGACATGCGTAAAAAGGTGAAATGCAATTATTGTTAGAATGCTGGTCAAAGTACTTTACCCATGAAGGCATCCCTTTGCAAATGCATTAAGTTGCAACAAGGACTGAGCACTGGAGTAGCAAACGAGTGGGCGAAGGCGTGCATCTCGCTTTGTACGAATGAGATACACCAACAATAGGATCAGGTAGTGTCCAGGTATGAATGGACTACGGCCGACTTTCCTGCTTTCGAACTATAGTGAGAAAACATGTCGGCGCTATTCGCCTGTAACTACTGTATTGAAAATATTCACTCCTTGNGACTGAGCACTGGCGTAGCAAACGAGTGGGCGAATGCGTGCATCTCGCTTTGTACGAATGAGATACACCAACAATAGGATCAGGTAGTGTCCAGGTATGGATGGACTACGGTCGACTTCCCTGCTTTCGAACTATAGTGAGGAGTATCAGTGATCAACTTTTCACTGCCATATGGTACATTATTAGAATAAAATCACAACGACATCATTTTGAATCGCATCATATCGTCCTTTTCCACAACCAAATAAACAGTCAGCCCGACGCATATTTGTTGAGTCCTTGAAAAATGCATCTAACCAAGATTTAAATATTATTTGGCCTATTTGTAAGAACCACTTCAGTTCGACCACCTTGAAATCCATCAAAGATAGGCATGATGGTTTAGTAGCCAAAAACTTCTTTGTTATCCCTAGCCTTCTGGCGGGTAGAGAAACTGCAATTCTGATGGTACAGCATAAAACAGCCTCGTGGTACTCACATAATGAAGTCCCCACAGGTGTGATCTCGTCGTGCTTTTAATACAACGCCTTACAAGCTCCTTTTATTGTACTCGTATGTGATCGTTCCTATTGCATTTAGGCATGGTTACACCTCAAGCCAAATAGCAGCTCAGCGTTTCTGATTCAACCATCAAAATTAAGAAAACATGTCGGCGCTATTCGCCTGTAGCTACTGTATTGGAAATATTCACCCCTTATTTAAATTCTGATTTGCCACTATCACTGAAAGTGATTTTTTGGCTTCAACGCCTGCCGGTTTATGTAAATTTGATACCAAGCCTGATTTACTGAATTTTGGCCTGGTATTTATCCCATCCACAAACAACCATTGTCATCTCTCTCCACCCAAATTTTAAGGCGCCACTTCTGGTGTTCATACATTTCCCTAATTCTGGTCAGTTTGATTTTATCATACCTTAGTGGGATATCTCATCTTCTGCTTTTGGACCGTTCAGCTTGCATTGCAGCTCCCAGAAACCGCTATGAGCATTGACACATTCAAACGCTATTAGCAATGTTGCCGTTGTAGTGCAAGACTTGCCATACGCACGCACTTAGACTAGTTTTACACGTGTAACAAAGTCATCCAGACCAAACCGTTGGTGTGTGCTAGTTCTATTCTTTGTTAGGTTTAACACACACGGGAGTCGAGTCGTGACCTGATTCAACCATCAAAATTAAGAAAACATGTCGGCGCTATTCGCCTGTAGCTACTGTATTGGAAATATTCACCCCTTATTTAAATTCTGATTTGCCACTATCACTGAAAGTGATTTTTTGGCTTCAACGCCTGCCGGTTTATGTAAATTTGATACCAAGCCTGATTTACTGAATTTTGGCCTGGTATTTATCCCATCCACAAACAACCATTGTCATCTCTCTCCACCCAAATTTTAAGGCGCCACTTCTGGTGTTCATACATTTCCCTAATTCTGGTCAGTTTGATTTTATCATACCTTAGTGGGATATCTCATCTTCTGCTTTTGGACCGTTCAGCTTGCATTGCAGCTCCCAGAAACCGCTATGAGCATTGACACATTCAAACGCTATTAGCAATGTTGCCGTTGTAGTGCAAGACTTGCCATACGCACGCACTTAGACTAGTTTTACACGTGTAACAAAGTCATCCAGACCAAACCGTTGGTGTGTGCTAGTTCTATTCTTTGTTAGGTTTAACACACACGGGAGTCGAGTCGTGACCTCTGCCGCCGAAAATGGTTGACTGAGGCCTAAAAAAACAGAAGCCTTCTCTCACTGGTGGGAACAAAATATGCCACAATGGAACAACACTATCACTAATTTGTGCATGCGTACTCCAGCGCTTCCGGATTTGTCACCGCCCACTAACCCACGAAGATGGCGTAAATAAACATGCTAGCCGGACAATATACGCATCTGTTCAACATGCCAATACTCGTCAATCAACGACCCTCCAGTGAACTGCATTATTCCCTCGCATTCTTTCTCACTATCGTCCTCCATGCTAGCGCAATTCGTAGGGGATGGGGTGACCAGATAGTAGGTCTAAGCAAAATACGTCCCATGATGCATCGCTAGCTAGCACAAATGTATTGGCACAATTTAAAAGGTAGAACTGGCTGAGATTTGGCTACAGTTTCGCGACAGGGACATTGGGTGCGCTAACTTCGTCTCTGTGAAAAACATTCTTTCTTCCAGCCATTCACCCACCACTGGACAGCAACATCAATGGTGGCTTCACGATTATTGACGTTAGCCGATATCTGCAAATGGTTGGGGAAAGGTGGGACGCACACGCGCAAATCTGACCAGACGGTGAAGAATACCTTCGTAAGTGGGCTGTTTAATTTAGGCGGCGAGGTCTAGCATATCTCCGTTCAATTTGATCCAGTGAGGAGAGACTAAACAGAATTCATGCACTTTTGAACACCGTTGAACTGCAGACAGGAAGAACTTGCTATCCACTCGCGACGGAAGGGAAAAGACACTTCTGGTTTCGCAAGCACCTTCATTACAAAACTGGTATTCGCACACTCGTTTTACATTCTCACATGGACGTTTGAAGCAAAGTAACTCCCAGCTGCGATTACAATGCTGCCAACTTGAGAGGAAATGGAGGTGCTTTCCATGGGATCCCACATTTGGAATAACGAATTTGGAAGTACTTTCAGATAGAATTTGCTTACAGCCGCTTCAAGTCAGCATTTATTAACCGCAACCAACGATCAGGCCCATCTCTCACACCAAAAGCGGAACGCGGTAGTCCAACTAAATCTCCTCAATATACGGCAGCGTTTGGACTGTAAAAGCATCACCTCTACGCTGACAAAGTACTTCACAAAGGAGAATTTCATCACCGAATCTACTGTCGTGGGTAACAATGATTGGATTAGCCAACCAGCTGCAAACAGTCTAAACTTCCTGCATTCACAACATCAAATTTTCAGACACCAAAAGAGCAAAAGGCACCGCATCTCCCTTAATGACTTGAGTGTCCACAACAAAATGTTTTTGGAGCTATACAAGTCGAAAGCGAGGAAAATCGCTGCTGGTATTTTACGGCATATTCTTGCAAGGTTATGCCTAACAAAATCTCAACAGAAATGGCAAAATAATTTAGGAATAACTCAATCAAGTATTTAATCATTTAAAGAAGAATTTCAGAATTTCCGGAAGTCCTCCTCAATGATTATCAAATTGCGCAATCTGAACTACTAAGCCTGCAATCTAGGAGAAAAACATTTACGAGGCTATATACTAAACAGTTAAAATTGTGTGATTGCATTTTGTTCACGCGCTTGTCCGATTACGCGGGCTCCTCCGCGTAACACCAGAACCCAAATACAAATTCTGCATACCAAGCCTAGCTTATGAATTTCTACTTTGAGGGTGTTTCGCTTAGCTGGCCAAATTGCAATCCATGCGAGTCAACCAATGTACAATCTTGAGCCATTCCAAAATTTTAACCCAAGCGTTGATGCTCTCCTTGTTACCAATGTGACAGATGCATTCAAGTGGCTCAGCAGTCTTGAGATGCTAGCATCCAAGGTACTATCTTAAGGAATCAAATAGTGGAAGACGTCTCTTGGTGGACAATGGGGTGTAGACGGGGCGTGCAACCTTTCCTCCAGTCAAATTGCTTTTTAATCACACAAGTATGCAATGGCTAAGACCACATGTACTTCACCGCCAGTGTTCCGGATTCTCAGGGGTTATGTTGGTAAATAAAGGCTAAAAATGTGCTGCGCTTCGTGTTATGCGACCTCATTATTGCGTGTCTGCACACCACGGCTTCTTGATGCAATTTGTCATTTTCAGAATACATTGCCTATAAAAAAGCGCCAGTGTGAGACAGAAGACACAAACGTACTGGTTTAGGGTGATTTGGTTTTCTAACTTCGAGGGAGTTCCAACCCAATATTAGTTGCAGAATGGTGATGTCTGGAACAGAAGCTCGCTTTGCTGCATAAAGCAAAACGAAATCTCTCTAGCTCACTTCAATTTGCCAAGCATGGAGGCGAAAATAGACACGTCAGCATTGATGAGCACACCTGAAATGACCATTAGATTCGTCGTCTCTTAGGGCCGTGCTAATGCATAGTCATTAACCAGCGGCTCCTGTTGTGTGCATTGTCAGCGCTGCCAAGTTCAAGGCTGCTGCAGAGATTTGGCCTTTCCCTTAAACACTATTTTGACTAATCGTGGCAAACAACTACCATATTCAAGTTTGCTGCATTCATGGCCACCTCACTGTTATCACAACGCCTAGGTCACGTCTTCTCATTATATAGAAATATTTCATCAATTAAAATAGTCACAAATTTACGCCCACATACTGCAACTTGGTTAGCCCGTCTGTCAAACTGGGCACAGATACCGGATGTGCGAATCCATTTGCAGCTAACGGTTATGGGCATATTTGCCACATTACTGAAGGAGAAAATATCCCCTGCACCTCGTCGAAAAAAGCTTGATTTCGTTTACTGATGACACTGCTAGCACAGAAAAGCCATGCAGTGTGCCTGACCTCCAATTGCAGAGAGTGCAGTACACTAGCAATTGTGATAGCAAAGTGAAACTAATGTCAGCAAAACAGAAGCAGCACATTTTTGGTCTCTTTTTCCATATTTTCGTTGATTGCAGCCGATGCGGTAGTACGCGCGGGCCGCTAGTGTTTACGAATACGTCCCGCTTGAGAACAAAGTGAGGTTAGAGAATGAACAAACCCGTTTGCACCAGCGGTGGTAATGCACTTGTGAGGTGACATTCAAACGCTGACATACGATCATTGGTACCACAAAGACTCACGAGAGTTTCCGCTATTGCACCATCGTAGAAGTGCATCGGACTCGTAGTGTAAGTCATCAACCTTAGAAATGCTGATGGAGGAAATTGCGCCGCTTATCAAACCATGCGAACAGGATCAGTAGACTGCAGTCACACACGCGCTGCAACTGGGTGGAAAACCCCTGCATTACTTCCACCCTCTCTTCGACAGTACTGATTCTAATTTGAGCAGGAGGTGTGCCTGGTACTGCGATTAGGTCATTGAAAGTGTGAACACTAAAATTAGCAGGGTGCATTTGACCGAGAACTGGTTTGCTCGGGGCAGGAGCTCCAGATTCAAAATCCACCTCCATCTCCGCTCCACTTTCCGACTTCTTCTTCACCCCAAGGCCTATGCCTTCCTTTTCAGTGCTGCCATTAAATGTCTTGAGCAGAGCAATCTAACTGGCTCCTTCAAAAACCGCTCAAACGTCTACCTCACTTAGCAGACCCTTTCTGCATTGCTAATTGTTGTGCTTCGAGGGTGCCGAGGGAGTGGATTTCAAAGACAAAAGTGGCAACGAATAATGCACAGAGAGGTCGGTACATATTGTCGTGACTTTAGTCCGGGTGACCAAATTGGCATTCTAGGAGCTATGTTTCATAAATTGAATATGGTTTCAAGCATGGAAACCATACTGCACAAAGAAAACCCAATAGAGGCAAGATAAATTGCAACTATTTATGCTTCTTGCTTAGAATAAAACTCAAACGATCCAAAGAAAGGGCTACTGATGAAATGAAACAGGGACAGATGCAGAACCACTTAAATAGGACTTTATCAAGCACCTCTTCTCTTCTTGCTGGTAAAGCCAATAGCCCTGTTGGTTGTGCATGTTCCTCAATTGACTCAAAGTTTATAAGCGAAACACTGCCAACAGACCCTAACGCAGGCGGACAAGATTGACACACGAGCAGTGGATCAGAAACTGAGAACCAAAATGCGAAAGCGCGGTAGTTGGGAGTAAGGCTTGTCATTGCAGAAGCATCAGCAAAACGATGAAGCTAAGCTTAATTGCAAAGTGCGCGTTGTTTACCTGTTTTCATTGTTACTTATTCAATAAAATTGTATGCAATTTTAAGAAAATTTTACCCGCAACAACGCAGATGAAATTAGCGATGCACAGCAACGCAGCTACCTCAGCATTGCAAAAATGCATGTTGAACAGCCAGTTGCAATACGGTTGTTAGGATAAAGGAGAAGGAGAAAGGGTGGTCAAAAGAGAGATGGTTCTTTCTTCACACGGACACACGACTGCACATCACCACCCAGGGCAATTTATCACACTCCTTTAAGGCAGTGAATTATCAAGCCATCGCGGTGATATGCTGATGTGATGGAGACTGCTTCTTTTCGAACTACATCACTTGTTCAAGCTTAATAGGAAAGAATCGTCCTGTCACTCATTGAGTGCACTTATCACGCACACGGATGGTAAGGGGCATTTGTGCATGCGAGCGCAGTCAAAAGCAATGCAATGAGTTGAGAATGCAGGAAATTTGCTGGACGTGAGGTAACAATGCGAGAACCATGTAATCAGAAGCTCTACTCGCCAACGGAGCAGTTGCATGTGCACTTGCAAGTAGTGAGACACTCAAAGCTTCCCAAGCCTACAACTGATTCCTGCAACCAGCGCCACAGAGCCGCTTGGATAATGGAAGTATCCGCTGGTTTGGAGATAGCAAGTTGTAGTGTTTCATAGAGTAATCAAAAGTTCTGCTCATAGTACTCAGAGAGAAGGCTCTTCTACTCTGTGATTTAGCATTGGTTTCAGATGCGCAGATTGATTGGCTCCAGAAGGGACTGAGAACGGTGGGGTGATTTCGAATGCGCTGATATCTGCCTGTCTTTAGAGGCCTCCTTAACACTAATTCTGCACTGCCTAAGAGCCTGATGATGTGAAGCTTCACCAACGCAACCACTGCCTTAGGCTGAGGTGGTCAAAATGCAAGCAGCGGTGAAAGTTGTTCCGATTTGTGGCATTAGCGACATTCTGGTGATTACACTTAGCAAGGCACCTGTAAAGTAACAGCGTCATTTTGAGCTTAATAAATATTGCTACCAGGTCCGCTTAGCTACCAAACTAAGCACCGGCAGCGACTGCACAAATTCATCCATGTTGACCAGCGATGAGCGAGTACGGGGAGGAGAAATCAGCATGCTGACAAACAATTGCAGGCATTGCAAAGACTCATGAAATCTTCCACTGACGCACAGTCATAGGCGTGCATCAGACTCCAGGATAGGCGATCGGCCACGGGGGTGCAGATGCAAGGACATGCTTTGACGCTAACATTTTACAGAAGTTGGTTTACCTCGCCTACCTCCCTCCCCCAACAATGGTGATCGGCCCCAAGTATTGTTCGTGCTTACGAACCCCGAGTCCTCACTACCGGCCAATGAGTTGTAAGAGATCTAACCAATGCGATTCGAGCATGCGATACATAAGATCCGCTAATCTTACACAGCTGCCCATTTGAAAACTTTTCGATCATGAGCAACAGTAAGATGCGCTCCTCTTACACGTCACTAACATTTGTTTGTCTTTCATGTCAATCAAACGCAGATTTGTTTAATTCACCATTCGCAAATGAATAGGTGTTTTCATACAACAATAACAAAAGTTCTCTCAATCCTTTTAGACTTTTCGATCGAAAGGATTCTGCAGACCCCTGCTACAACCCAAAGGCCTTCAAGGACAACCCCTTCCAACGCTAATGACAGAGGTGTTTGCCATTGTGAAGGGAGACACTCCAGCCCCTTCAGCATAGCCTCAATACTAGCAGCACCGTCGACTGCCGCAGCAGTGAACTCCTCCAGCCTTCTACCCACTTCTTCGACAAACGACATCTGCACATCATCATCGTCGTCACAACTTGGATGTGGTTCCAATGAACGGATTGTCTTGATAGATTTTACAACGCATTCCTCATCCCAACATGTATCCTCACTGCCTCCCTCTTCAAGTAGTCAAACGGGCGCATTTCCACAGCTCCCTGCTCCGCCTCCAAATTTCGACACTTTATCAGCACCTCGTCTGCCTAGTGGGCATGGTTTACACTCCTCCAACTGCTCTTCTTTGTTCCATCACATTTGCTCAAGGATCCCATTTTGCACTCCCAACAACTTCGAAAACACAACTACCAATACCACTGACACCACCCACGATCCCTTAAATAGTGGGGTCCCTCAAGACACTGCTAATGATTCAGCGAGTAACAACGACAGAGCAGGTGGCAGCACCGGCTTCTCTGCAATCGCCGATGAAGTGGATGGTGAGACAGTGGAGGAGGAAGCGCGACCGCGATGGAGATGCCAGCAGTGTGGGAAGACATACACCCGCGAAGCCTCCCTGCGATCGCATGAGCAAACTCACTCACGTCCGTTCAAATGTGACATTTGTGGCAAGACGTTCTCGCGCAGGAGCTATCTCCTAGGTCACAAGCGCACGCACACAGGCGAGAAGCCCTTCGTCTGTTCCACGTGCCAACACCCCTTTGCCGACCGGTCGAATCTGCAAGCGCACAAGCAGACGCACTTGGCGGTGAAGCGCTATCGCTGTACCCATTGCAGCGCATCATTTAGTCGTCGCTGTTTACTCAATCAACACCTTCCTAGGTGTCCACCAGCCAATCTCTCCACAGCTGCTGCTGCTGCTGCTGCTGCGGGTGATGAACCCACCAGCTCCACCGTCAACACAGGATGCGACGCCAACACCACCGACTCAGCCACGTGAGGTGAAGTGTTGGGGTTTCTCTCTTTCCAAGCCTCAACATGAATGCGCTACAAGATTTTGTGTCATATTCACTAAATTTTCTGTGTAAACCGTTTCGAACAGTCCGCTCTTCTACTTTATAATCACATAATGGCCAACGATTGCTAATAAATCCGCGAAGTGTGTGGTGGAATGATTTAGCTGATACCGATGGAAACTACATTTGATCAGACACATTGGTCTTCTGACCTAGAATCGGACAGTTGCGGAACTGGCAAGATCGTAGTGGGATAAAATGGGTTCGTGAATCATAACTGCTACTTCAAACGCAATAGCATACGAGCGAGTTTGACAAATCTACCACTTTCAAGATCTGGAGAAAACAAAGCTTGCAGCCACGACGAAGTATTTGCAACTTCCCTTGTTCTTTTTCGTTAACACCTTCTCAAAATTTGTACAGTTCACATTGACCGATCGGTGCGTCTTACTCTCTCCGTGGTTACGGTTTGACAGCCTCTGTTAGCACTAGTTACTTCCTCTTCAAATCGGATTCGACACCGCTTTAATAACTATCAGTTGCATTATATCAGTAGCAATGCCCTAAAATTAGCATAAATACGTCCATACAACACAGACTCACCACGACTCGATAAACTGATTCACTTGTAGACAACTGGAAGAGATCAACTTCACGTTTATGAGCCTACTCCTACTCCGTGCTCCACCCGCCCTTTATTGTCGAATAACATTACTTGCTTCATTCACCTCTTACTCGTTAAATGCCTGATTCCTACAAACAGCTGGTACTGGCAGGCAATGATGCTTTGAATATTTTTGCTCTTAGTGAACGGATTTCTGATGCTATCTACGAAACGATTATGGCAGTGTCTTCAAAACATTTACCAGGGTATTAAGCACATCATCTTGACCTTGCATACTATGTTGCTAAGTCCTCACTTCTCCGTATCTCAAATCCAGGTGTGGTTAACGGTGGGTGGTGGCCCAAACGACGAGCACCACAGATGTTTGCCGCCACGCTAACGCTTTCCCGAGTCAAGCCACATTGTAAACATGCCGTCACTCACGGCAACTCCGATATATATTGTGCGATCCAAGGGTTGTGACTAGGATTTAAATTTTGTGAAAACTAAGCACCTCCAATGTTACAGGACACGGTTGGGCAGATTGAGCTGTGATTATTGTTAGGCTGCGAAGCGGACTACTCTGTCTGAAATGAAGTCGTTTTGCAGATGCATCTAGTCGCAACCGGCCCTGAGTACCAGCATGGTGCACGAGAGAGTGTGTGTGTAATTAGTCTTGTTTGAATAGGGAAGCCAAGACCAGGGTTGAATGGTGGTCAAGTGCGGATAGAAAGCGGCCGATTCCTTTGAAGCCGAACGATGATGTAAATTGCCCTAGGTAAAATCACAGGGACATTACTCTAAGATGCTCTGTTAAAACGCATCACGTCACTCCCGATGCAAAGTGACAGGCATCCAGCACTGTTTTCACAGATCTATACCACCGATCCCAACTATGTGCACTCTGACCTTCGGACCACACGCCTGACCGCATTCAAAAACAGTGTTTTGCCAGTTCCAGGATCAATCATATCCCAGCAACTTTTAAGTCCACTACATGCAGTGCTCTGTTTTGGTATTCAGAATATATTTTAAATCTCCGTCGGTGCTATTATGATGACACAGCATCAAGGCACAACACCATGATGATCACATCGAGAAGCCATTACTAATGGGATCTCGTCGTGCTTTCGGTTTAAATTCTGCTGGGCTCAATTGAGCGCATTCTTATGCGGTCAGTCCTGTTGCATTTAAGCATACACATCCTGCAGGACAAATAGCTGCTCAGCAATCCAGCATAAACAAATTTCTGTTGAGGGGAAATAACTGTTTGTAGCAGTTAGTTCTACTAAAATTAAAGGAACTTATTGCTGCTGTTTAACTTTAGCCACTACAATGAAGATAACTCCCTCCACTGTCTAACATCCTGACTTACGCAATCAAGGAAACGAGTTTCACTAGGTCTAACGTGTACTAGTCCACATGGATTAAAGATCAAGCCCGGTCTACTGAGTTTTGTCATGGTGTCTATCTATGTCATCCACCACTAACCCAATCCATCGCAATCCACTCGAATTTTTTAGCCGCTGCATCTAACATTTGTTTGTTTCTCAACCTCAAACCGATTTACGCATGTCTAAGCAAGCTTTATCGTTTTAATTTATCACATCGTAGAGATTTCTTCGTCCGCCGCTTTTACAACGCATCCTGGGGGGTAAACTGTCGGATGCCGAACTGCATGACTTATACGATCGTGAGCAAGCTGGACTTTGGTTTTGAACAAGAGTCTTTTTTCGCTGATTAGTGCGGCTTTTCAGGGAAAGGACGGAATGAGGAGTAGGAATTGAAAGACGTGTGCCCACCATTAAGATTCTCTCCCTCTCACTCCTCCGCTATCCCTAGATAGGAGAGAGATGACTGACGGAACGTAAGTGGGAGGGGAGGAGAGAAGGGAAAGAGAAGTGATAGACCTTTGAAGATCATGTTTAATGATGAGAATGAGCAGTGGGACGCAGTCAATGTCTTAGAGCAAATAAAACAAAAGAATTTGCTTTTCATTATTTTAATGTTTACCTCTTTAATTTTTTTGCGCATTAGGGAGGAGGTGCTCATGTCTAATCGAAACCATAGCTTATACCCATTCTCATGGGATGGAATCTTATCGCAGCACATGTGTCTTGGACTCGTCCAGACACTCACAGCAATAATAAAAGGTAACGGTTGTGGTGCTGAGGTGTAAGATTATTGTATCTGATAGTCTGCAACCATCGGTGACAAACTCGGAACACGGGACGCTAGTGAAACATTTCTACCGTGGTAGCAGCATTTGGAAGGTGGAATTGCTTCGAATATTTTCAGGACCGTAATGCTAACCACCTCTCAGCCTTGGCATCCATTTCTGGGAACACCTGACCCGTGCGTTGAAGGCTTGGTCACCTCATTAACTTCCCCGTATCGAAAAAGAACAGGCGACAAATCCTTCCATTTTCAGTCAAAGCAATTGCTTGTGGGACAGCCCAGGTTTTCTAATGAATTCTACCCTACTGACATCGATTGTGTGGTATCATATACACCTCTATGCCTTTCACTACTTAAAGCATCCTTTCAGCACCTTGTTAGGAGGTTATTTATTTGTGGATTCGGATTTAACTCACTCCGCCAAACAGAAGAGCACAATCTACACCCACTAGCTTCCACCAACGATTTGGGTGCGGAAGATGGGTAAGAGATAAAGGGTACAGCAAGAGTGCCACACACTCATCCCTGCATTCAAATGAATGTGCCATCTGCCAGTCCGCTAAGCTATTGAGCATGCAGTCCTCATCCAACGCATTGTCTACATCGCGCATGCAGGAGGACAGCAAACAACGCGGTTTGGCGCACAGGATTGCTATCACGTGCTAACTAGACGGATAGACCTGGAAGTGCAAGGGGTGGTGACCGCTTGAGGTCTGAGAAGCAGATCATTGCTGGAGTCCATGATTAGCATCCGAATTAATGCTATAGCAGTCTGATCGCGCCACCGGTCCCATTAACGAATTTTGATGCCAGTCTGTGTTGCCAATGGTAATGTGAGGACAGCATGGTGAATTGCTGGCGCATACTTTGTTCCTTGAAAAATTAACGGCCCTCTAATGCAAGTCGGCGTAGGAGCCGACTGAATTGATAGTTGATTCACAAGCAACACACGAGGAAGGCTAAGCGGGGCAGTAAATCGACTTTCGCAATGGTGTTGGCTAAGCCATCAGACCACCACCCAACTTCAAAACGTTAAAACTTATCTGAAAGTAGAAAGAAAAGTGTTTCCATGACAACCTCATTCCAGAAGTTATTGATACACTTACCACCAAGGTCTCAGAGGCCAGCCGACTACCACAGCCCAATAACAACAAGTATAATCCAACAGTGTTCTCAGAAGGATTCCTACCCATTTGCAGCAGCTAGCACAAAACGAACGCGCCAGTCGAACTCGGGTTGCATTAGTAGTAACGAAATTTCATTCAGCAAAGTTGGAAAATACAGATTGAAAAGTAGCAATTTGAGGAATAAATGTTACTAACTTTAAGAATATCAGGAAGATCTAATCAAGCCGCAGATTTATCAAATGGTACGAATGTACTCCACCCATAAAGTCATACTTTTCCCTGTAGTAGATTCGCACTATTGTCGTAGGAGAGTGGAACTCTAATCCAGTTCAGAGATAACTTGTATTCAATACTCCAGAATGGGGATGGATTATCGCCGTCACACCTTCCCTTTCTTTCACCACCACCTGTCTTCGTTAAAATCGTACCTGACATTGGTGGGGAGCGGTGGCGGTCAAGGAGATGACAGGTCGATTCCGCTGTAGTCCAATCATCACCACCATCATCATTATGGTAATCATCATCGCCACTTAAACTGGTGCGTAGGAGCCAAAATGGCAACGTTTTCGAAGCAGGATTGAACACGGTGAGAGTGGGTGGGGATGAGGGGTCAGTGATGCGCAATTCGAAATGTTCCGTATGCCTAATTGTTATGTAACGGAAGGAAAGGAGAAGGCGAAAATTTGTGTGACGATGCTGCGTGAATTCACATTGTTTGATGACAAAATAATTTGCCTAGAAATGTGGATGAACTTAGCTCACATGAAAGGCTTGGGAGTCATGAAGAAAAACAAGTGTGGATGCAAGAGATGAAAGCAATTAGGGGCTAAGCGGCTATTGTTAGACTTAGCATTGCAACCTTGCAGGTCGAGTCGTTCATCTGCCAGAAGTATAACCACGATAATTAGGGAAACCTTGATTCTTTGGCCTCCAGACCTTGCACTGAGGTGGCAGTACAGATCGCAGGGATCGCAAAGCCCGGGACGGTACTGTGAAGTTTCCCTACTTGGCTAAAGCTCACCTTCCACATCGCCAAATTGAGGCTCTCGGTTAAAGAAAAGGGTAGCAGATTCCTCCTTTGATGTAAATTTGTGAAAAAGCTGAAGTGGGACGGAATCCTCTCTTTGTGTAGGCAATCTTAGCTACATCACGGATGGGAAGGGAATGTGTGGCACTAAAGCCAGAGGAAAAGTTTCCACTAAGAGAGGCACATTTTAGGAGTTTGAGTAAGAAAATCTGGCTTGTAATGTGGGATACTGATGCTAAAACGGTTTCTGAAATGCTGTTCCTCATAGTACTTCTTAAATGCGGCGCTAGAAGAAAGCGAGACCTCTGTTCCAAGCCTTAACCAAACACCGAAATAAAGCATTTCGACTCCCGACGCCTCTAAAGTGATTAAATTTAAAAGTAATATAAACCTATCAAGCCATACTGCCATTGAATATCCTCCACATAGTCCTGTGCCTACCTACAATAAACATGAACAGCACACTTATGCCTATTTAGTACAAAGAAGTGAGTAGATAAAACTTACGCAGATGTTGTTAGCAATGCTACCGACACTACTGTCGGTCACTCAGTTGTTCTTCCTTCTGCCCATCTAATATCCCACAAAACGGATTGCGATTTCGAGGATCCAGTTCGTGTGACAGACTGTACGAAGAATGGCAAAGGCATTCAAAAATGGCCACTACAATTCAGACGACAAAAGGCAATGAGATGCAATAACTTCCACAGTTGAAGCTATTTGAGAGGCGTAAGCTATCGCACACGCTCCTCACTCTCGTCAGCTAATTTGGATACCTCGTCAAGAAGAAGAGTTTCGTCAACGAAACGAGTGAAGAGTAAATAGTTAACTTTCTTGCTGCGGACAGTCAATTTCGGTTTGTAATGGAAAGCGCGCGAAGGGCCAACCCATCCCGTGACCTCTTTTTCTTTCAGTCCCGCAATTGGGATACCCATACCGCCCAACCCGCCAACCTGAAGGTGATAAGTGCCGAACAAGTGCTTTCTGCTTTTAAGCACTGCAAACCACTTTAAAATAAAAAACAGGCATTTTGCTCTTCTACCTTTAGCTTTCACATTTCACCAAAATTCTTCTTATCATTTATTGTTTCCCTTACTAATCCAAAATAAAATAAGTTGTTGATACCGCATTGTTTGCTTGAATTACACTGAATCAATATCAGCTTTTCTTTGTTCCAATGGTACTGCCAACAACTTAAAAGATGCTTTAAAGCAATGTTATTAAAGCAGCTGAAAGAATAGCGAGCCAACGCGACTTTTGACAAGCCTGAGGGACATAAGTTCTGTAGATGCTCTAGCAACATGCAGCTTTACCTCCTTCCCATCTCCTTCACATTCATGCTCTTGCCAATGGCGGTCAGTTAAGAAAGAAGGGAATCTTGTTTTCTCTTCCATACGCCCACTTTCTCTTCATGATCACCAACCGAACAGCTCAACTGCATGGTCTGCACTTTTTAGATCCATCCTAGAGGCTATGTGGCAGTAGCATATAACCTTACTGATAATTCATGCCGCATTCAACACTATAGACCATACCTAGTTTCACATGCACTGATCATCCTGTGTAGCCGACAACAATCAACGATGGCTTGACAAAATAAAAATGTCTCCATGCTGACGGAAACAAAATACGCTGCAGTTGAGCAATTGAATCACGAATTCGTGAGAGCTTACTGAAGAACCTTTAGTTTTTCTTCGCCATCTACCCGCGAGAAAGGCTTGAGGGGACACCCGTCGATCGATAAATCTCCAATGCATCGCATAATTCCTTTGCTTCTGCTTCCAGCGCCATCCATCGCACTAGTGGATTCTTTAGGTGACAAGGTGGACAAGCGGATGAAGTATGCGAAGTGTGCCCTATGAGCCATAGCTTGACACACTTTGCAAGAATAAACGGCCTAAGGTTTCGCCACTCCTTTCAAGCCATTAGGTCACATTGTTTATTAATCAATGTAGTAGTAGCCGATACTTGCGCATATCACAATAAAATCCACGAATGAAGAGTCTTATTTGGCGAGGAAGAAAGGGTAAAATAAGCCACTTATCCAAAAAGTCCTAATTATGATGATGGCGAGGTCTGCCCTTTGCGCTGTTTGTAATGCTTCCGTGCTCACCAAAGAAATGCCTTACTGAATGATGATAAGGATAAACAACTTTGATGCAAGTCAGTGTCCACAACATCTTTAATGAGAAGAAAAGAAGTCGACGAGCTGTGCAAGTGGTAACCTTTCAAATGCATTTGCCTAATACTAAGGCCTCACAAATCAAAACCCATCGTCAAGTAAAATCCGTCAAATTATTGGTAAGCTTCACTGGCTACTAGCGAAGAAAATTGCCTTTTTAGCAATCACCGCAAATCTACAATTTTATTACCAACCCATCTCGATGATGCTGACACACATTTCCCAGGAAGGCAACAATGCTGATTGAAGCAGGACCAGAAAGTATTGCCACCTCAGAGGTGCAGAGATAGGAGGTTTTACTTTTAAATCCCCAACGACCTCAAAACGGGATATTTCAACTTACCTGCTTGTTGCTCTGCATTCGAATTTGGCGATGGCAATGGCGAACTAAATGCATTGCACCGAGTATTGCTTTCATAATTTATCGCCCAAGTCAGGTGCAGGTGGACAACACCATGACTTCTCTTTTTCGCGAATTTATGCATAATATCTACGGCTTCCGTCTCTGTCATACAAATTCAACTTTTTCCTTCTCTACTTGAACTTCGTAGAGTGTTGTCCTGCTTTCGCTATGTCAAATAACAACAAGTACCTCCAACGCAAAATAAGTTCATTTGTGACGCAACGCAGCCGCACGAAGCACACAAATATAGCAAATGCTTGACAATTAGCACTGGACACTGCATCATACTTTTACTTCCAACTGTCGGTCCAACCATCAGATCTTCTTGCAGATTTTAGCTTTACCATCCAACAGAACGGATTTGCAATAAGCGGTTCTGTCAGTTGTTCAGTCACCACTAGGACTAAGGGATTCACATTTTCAACACTAATAGCTGCAACAGTGATAAACGGTAACATCTCACTTCCATCTCGCACAGTCCTTGTTCATTTTTCATTTCTCATTTTCACCGCCTTATCATGTTACTATTCAATAGGTCTGCCCTGATGTTTACCCTCAATTGATCTCTTCACAAAGGGTCCGCGTGACAAGGAAGTGACACAGTTTCTCCTTCATCGGATCTAAGAGAAGGACGATAAATGAACTATGACATAGAAGGAAAAGGAGAAAACTGATAGGTGGACAATTAAACCATTTCTTAAAATATCTTCGAGTGGTAGTAAAAATTGCCATCTCTAATCTTTGCATTCGTTTACAAGAAAATTTTACATGATTAGATTGTGGTAGCCATTGCAACACCAAACCAAACCTTGTTGGTATTTCGCGAGGCACATTTCCTACAAGTGGATTAGATATACCGTGGCAGCTAGAGTCCTCCTCAAGGAAGACGGGAGCCATATAAGAGAAGGTGAAGTTAAAATCAGAACTCAGAGTTATCAACGAACCGAAGCACTACATGTCCTTTCTCCCCTGTCGACCGCCGTTCCTGGCGCTCTCCGTGATCAGTGCCCACCGTTAATCATCGTGAAGGAGTAGGTGCTGTGACAACAGCACCCACAAGCCGACCCCTTCAGTCATCTACTTAGCGCACATTCAGGAAGCTGTTTGGTAGCACATCGTCGAATTTCTCAACACTCCCTAACACTCCCACTAAAAACGAAGGTTGGGTTTGGTTTGAGAACTGTATTTCCGGAAAGAAAATATGCTGCCCATGACTTGACTTCATTGCTAGTCATAAGACCGCTGATCCAAGTTTAGACATTTTTGCAAGGGACTGGGTTAGAAGTGTCCACTACGAGAAGGATTTGCGCGCTTTTTTAGCTTTTAAGGCTCTCCTGGCATCTGGATCCTATTCAGCTGGTAGAGGTGTGGATGCGATTTCACATGTTCACTTCATGTTTCATCTTCATGCATGTATCTGCAATTGCTTAGTAACAAATATTTTTGGGCTGTCCATAACTAGCGCCGTTTCAACTGCTTGTTGCATTTCTACTGAACACGGGACTGGGCAGCTGACAAAGGAAGACCTCGTTTTTAACATCCGTGTTAGGGATCATTACAGCTTCTGCCATCGGCAGCAACAGGCTTTCTATCCCTCACTAATGTGGTTTTCGGGAAGGCTTTGAGACAAAAACACATGAAATCGAACCAGAATATGCACCGAAGACGTACATTGTCGACGGGCTGACAGACTGAGCGGCTACTGGTACATCGTCGAAAATGCGCCAGGACAAGTCCTTAAGTTTTTATGGTACCAAAACGTCGACCCAAAACGAGGTCCGTACACATTTTATTTTCGGCCAATTTTATGTCTCAATTTAAGTTGACTGTTTAGCTACAAGCGATTTCGTAATGCAAGATTTAAGTTGCTAGCTATGCCTCACGGTATAGGATGGAGTGGTTGCTTCCGGCAACCCAGTAGGCTTTCAAAGCACCCACAGCTTATGCTCGAATCCATTTTGACTTCATTGCTAGTCATAAGACCGCTGATCCAAGTGTAGTCATTTTGGTAAGGGACTGGGTTGGAAGTGTCCACTACGAGAAGGATTTGCGCGCTTTTTTAGCTTTTAAGGCTCTCCTGGCATCTGGATCCTATTCAGCTGGTAGAGGTGTGGATGCGATTTCACATGTTCACTTCATGTTTCATCTTCATGCATGTATCTGCAATTGCTTAGTAACAAATATTTTTGGGCTGTCCATAACTAGCGCCGTTTCAACTGCTTGTTGCATTTCTACTGAACACGGGACTGGGCAGCTGACAAAGGAAGACCTCGTTTTTAACATCCGTGTTAGGGATCATTACAGCTTCTGCCATCGGCAGCAACAGGCTTTCTATCCCTCACTAATGTGGTTTTCGGGAAGGCTTTGAGACAAAAACACATGAAATCGAACCAGAATATGCACCGAAGACGTACATTGTCGACGGGCTGACAGACTGAGCGGCTACTGGTACATCGTCGAAAATGCGCCAGGACAAGTCCTTAAGTTTTTATGGTACCAAAACGTCGACCCAAAACGAGGTCCGTACACATTTTATTTTCGGCCAATTTTATGTCTCAATTTAAGTTGACTGTTTAGCTACAAGCGATTTCGTAATGCAAGATTTAAGTTGCTAGCTATGCCTCACGGTATAGGATGGAGTGGTTGCTTCCGGCAACCCAGTAGGCTTTCAAAGCACCCACAGCTTATGCTCGAATCCATGCATCTTCAAGTGCCCTCGAAAAGAATTTAAATTTTGAAACACATTTAGGCTGGCAGATAATTACGACAGTGGTTGAATGCGTGGATCAGCATGTGATGCCAGCAATCTTTGATTTTAACAAAGTTATCGTCGAATCATTAGATATTCACACGTTTGGTGACGTCAAAAGTACCACTCTACAGTGATGGGAAGTCCAGGCACGAGACATTTGCGTAGTGGCTGCTTCAAGGTGTCCCAGATGTACTAAACATTGGTGCAGGAACTGAAAACAAGAATTACGAGCCTTCTAAGCGCAAATGCATGCATGCATGCCATTTTCCGAGCATCCAAAAGTAAGTAAAACTAAACGCTGTTCAGCCTTGATCTGTACACGCTTGAGTTCAAATCTTCATCCCACCTTTGTGCTATGTTTCAGGCCTGCCCATCTCAAACATCAACGTCACTTGGATATCGCATGCACTCATTTGACAGTTGTTTACATAGGGAGATCCGATTAAAGCTGTAAAAGTGCCTACCGCATTACAGAGTTCAAGAAGCATTGGCTGCGATACACACCGATTCTATAGCAGCAACAGAAGCTGTCTTTACCCGCCCATTTTGCCATTCCTGTTTGCTGAAATGCCTATTACAAGTCTATAGCAGATGGTTGCCATGAGCGTGTTGAAAGTCCAAGATATAAGCTGTAAGAGGTGACGGGAGCCCATCCTTTTTATTTTCAGCTTTCAGCTTTCTGTAGTCTATGTGCAGCCATTGTCCTCCATTGTCTTTCCTCTTCTTAGAGCCAATTTGATGGTTTTTAACCTCGTCTCAAGTCAGTTCTTCCACCAAAACATACACTTCCTTCAAAAATAGACTGTGCGATATGCATCGGGGTGGCTGATCTGTCTGCGCTAGCTGATGTTCTGCACATTAGCTTTAATTAAGGGAATATGTTTGCGTATTTAATTGGTAGCTACCATAATTCTTTGCGTTGACGGTGACATAGCCTTAGCTGCAGCTCCAACGATGACACTGCAAGTAATGCGTGTGTATCCCTTTGGCAGCAAAAGTGCTGACGTGGCTTTAACATCTTGATGGATGATGATGACACCTTTCGCAAAACTCCGGACATGGTTGTAACGCCATGGTCGCACCCTAATTTGAACCCGTACACATTTCATCTTTCCCTTCCTACGCTGCTGTCTTCTTCCTTTTTAATGAATGCAACCTAATGGATAAACCCTTAATAAACCCTTTAATAGGGGACAAGAAACGAGACAGCGTAGAAGATGAAACAAGCATTGCGTAGATAACAAAGCCTGCTTATTTTATGGCCAACCACGGAGAAGGTCATAATATGATGCTGCGGGCTGTGGCTGCGAATTCTGGCTCTTGTGGCGCAGTACCGTGAGCGTCATAAAGTTCATCATCTCGCAAGCGGTCTCCTACTGCACCCCTGAATGGAATCATAAACCCACTTTTGGACGATAAAATAGTAGTTTTGCTGCGCAACTCGACGTCGAATCCCTCTGAAGGTGGTCAGGATAAGGAGCGTGTAAGAGGGAAGCAAAATCTTATTTTGACACCAAATAGGGCAATACATAGCACGCGAGCCACAAGTGGCGATTTTTGGGTCACCTGCTTTTAATGCTTTATGAAGTTGTAGGTGCGTTTCCATCCTAAAATTAAAATTATGATAGGAAAAACAAAGCACTCTTTACATCTTTAATGCATTTTCTACGACTTATTTCACTGATGAGATATTCTACATGCCCTCCCAAGGTAGGCCATATTTATAATTGGATAAATGTCACTGGGTTGAGAAGCCTTACCTGTTACATACACTGCTGATATCTTCCACATCAACGAGGCGAAATTTCGGCCTTTTCTTCTCCGTATGATAGAATGCATCTCATTCTTAGACAAAACAGGATCCAACGAGGGAGAAAGCATGATTCTCTCTCTCCTTATCCCCACTTTCAAGGAAACCCTCTCATGAAAGCACTTTGTGTCAGTCGCCATATCCAAAATGCCAAACATTTAAGTTAGGTGCTGCTACTATGAATAAAAACATTGGCATAAATGGATCGGTGTTTTAGTCTAACTCCGAGTCCAAGCGCATTTTCATGCTATCCTCAAGGTCTGCGATTTCATTCCCGTGTGATTGACGTAAGTGTTTGCTCCCTGCTCCCGAAATGCAACTATCGGTAATTTACCAGCATTAACCATCGTCATCTCTGTTACTTAATAAACCAGCTCTAGAATCTCTCCATAATGTTGGTTTTCAGCAGCCTCCGGTTACTTCTTGCTTTTCGTATTCACCGCTTCTCATCTATTGCTTCATTTGTCGCTTCCACGATCAGATTTATTTCCTCCCATTTCTGTGTCACTGAAGATGGCATGCTTTTGTTGCACTATAGGAACAATGAAAAAACCACTCACTTTTCAGCTCAATTAGCACTCAGAATATGCAAGTTTCATGATGTAGAGGAGGTGGTGAATGATTGCATCTCCATTCCCAACTGGTGATGGATACTTTCGTATCGGTCTTCCATCCTTCCTCACTTCCTTTTTTACCTCCATCCGCCCATAACAGCGAGATTTCCTTCACTGCTCTGGTGACCATGCATGACCTCATTTCGCATCAAGGCAGTTTGTACTACCTACGCTTGAAGCGGAAGACAAGGCTACCCATACCTTATCCAGTACTGTATCCCCTAATCATTTGCATGAATACAAATTGCCCTATACTGCCTTTTGAACGTTTGACGAATCTCACCAGTCGGATGGCTTAATATTAGACATTCAGAGGAATGAATCGACCGGCAGCATGCATGGATACGCAAGACTGCCTGCACAGGTAGACGCGGTAGTAGCTCCATGCTGATTTTGTGTAATAGAATTCCACTGAGTTGGGCTTTGCAAGCCATGATCGCATGCGCGTTCACATGGATACAGCACGCTCGACTTCCTTGACGAATGGAAGGTAGTGTTTTCGAACTGGCACAAACTTTTGATGGTCACGATGACACAGCGTAACCTCATGGATAGATGAATTATTGTACAATCATGCTATCTTGGCGGCTATTGAGTAGAAGTACTACATTGCCTTGGACACACTAGTGATTATCATTATGCATGTTACATGCCACTCTACCGCCACTGAGTCCCGCTGCGGCTAGATGCAATCTAAATCGTCCAATTATTAGTGAAGCAGAAGTAGTAAGGATAAGCCTGGGAATGTACAGTTAGTGGCTTTCTGTCATACCTGCAATACTTTTGAGAAGGTCGTGATGTGGGGTCTGACGCTCACGCATTTTTAGGACAGCTACCACTAAGCTGATCGACAGTGATGGCAGCTTGTTTCATTCAGCTAATTAGCATTCTTGAAACTGGGCTGAGTGTACTTCGTCCATGACTTCTGCTAAAGCGCACTCTAAGTGGAATAGTTTACTTTCAGCTGATGCTAGTCAAAGAATGCTGTTCGTGTTATTGCCTTCGTACTTGCTCATATCATTAAAGTATTGAAACCACTTACGTGTTTAAGAGTCGGACATCTTATTAAGGTTAGGTGGAGCTAACACTGTAGGTAAGAGCAGTCTTAGGAGTGCTTATTCGCTAGACTTTAACAAAGGGTCAAAATCTGGTGCTTAAGTCCATTTAGATTTTGTTTAAACTGGGCTGAGTGTACTTCGTCCATGACTTCTGCTAAAGCGCACTCTAAGTGGAATAGTTTACTTTCAGCTGATGCTAGTCAAAGAATGCTGTTCGTGTTATTGCCTTCGTACTTGCTCATATCATTAAAGTATTGAAACCACTTACGTGTTTAAGAGTCGGACATCTTATTAAGGTTAGGTGGAGCTAACACTGTAGGTAAGAGCAGTCTTAGGAGTGCTTATTCGCTAGACTTTAACAAAGGGTCAAAATCTGGTGCTTAAGTCCATTTAGATTTTGTTTGTGCATCTATAGCATTAAAGCCAGTCGGCATCGATGAAATGAAGTATGTATTCGAAGGAGTCCAATTTCGCCACAGCATGGTTCTGGAGAGCTCATTAGGCAGCTTTTGAATGTTGCAACTTACCTTAGTAGGAGGCGCAGTAGTGGCCCAAACCCTCCTAATTGCGGCTTCACTTTTATTAGGAGGGCACCATAAATTATTTACAAGTTGTACTCAACAATGTGAACTTAATCGAACTATAATTTAATGGGCGAATAGGCAACTTTTGACACACCCTCAGTTGTCAGCCGCGTTGCGAGCTTATCGACACTTCTGAACCGAACAGTTGTACATTTGGCGATCCTGGTTGAAGACTGGTTAAAAATAGTCTGCTTAACTGCAACTTGAGAATTTCTTGTGCACTGCTTCATGTCTCTGCTCATGTTATGAGTGCAATACACAATATCTGCAGCGAGTGTCCATCTTTTCATATTAATATCAACCATCTTTATGTCAAAAAGACCAAAACGCTTCATGCTGCTTTCGTAATCTTGACCTCACATGTACAAACCTATCCGAATTACACGTCTCCGGCACAGCGACGACCATAAAAGCGTAATCACCTATACCAAAACGTAGAAGAGAGAACATTACCTGAGACGGCCTCCACTACCTCCTCGGAAGAAGACAATGCCATTTATTGATAAAGATTATTGCGTTAAAGTACAGCTAGAAGCCATCTTTACGTATATGTAGGATTAGGGTCAAAAGGAGCATATTCAGATGTCACTGGAACATTTGTACAAGGCCGACAAAAGAGGATGATGTGCGGTTGCGACTCGTGCATCATGCAAAGCTCCCATCCATAAGGATGTTCGATCCTCAGTGCAAGCCACTCGTTCTCCATCATCAAACGATGTCGCGGGATTCCATCAGCTAGGTGCTCTGGAAAGTGGCCTTGCTGATTTATTTAAGATAATACACTCTACGACACGCAAGCATCAACCAGTGGTGACCCACACTATTGTTTCATTTCAAAGAAATCGGCCGTTGTCTATCCAAACTTGGTCAGTGCCCGACCCCATTCACAGCACCTCTCGAACAAAATGAGGCTACGTACATTCACTCACTCACTCAGCATGGTTCTGGAGAGCTCATTAGGCAGCTTTTGAATGTTGCAACTTACCTTAGTAGGAGGCGCAGTAGTGGCCCAAACCCTCCTAATTGCGGCTTCACTTTTATTAGGAGGGCACCATAAATTATTTACAAGTTGTACTCAACAATGTGAACTTAATCGAACTATAATTTAATGGGCGAATAGGCAACTTTTGACACACCCTCAGTTGTCAGCCGCGTTGCGAGCTTATCGACACTTCTGAACCGAACAGTTGTACATTTGGCGATCCTGGTTGAAGACTGGTTAAAAATAGTCTGCTTAACTGCAACTTGAGAATTTCTTGTGCACTGCTTCATGTCTCTGCTCATGTTATGAGTGCAATACACAATATCTGCAGCGAGTGTCCATCTTTTCATATTAATATCAACCATCTTTATGTCAAAAAGACCAAAACGCTTCATGCTGCTTTCGTAATCTTGACCTCACATGTACAAACCTATCCGAATTACACGTCTCCGGCACAGCGACGACCATAAAAGCGTAATCACCTATACCAAAACGTAGAAGAGAGAACATTACCTGAGACGGCCTCCACTACCTCCTCGGAAGAAGACAATGCCATTTATTGATAAAGATTATTGCGTTAAAGTACAGCTAGAAGCCATCTTTACGTATATGTAGGATTAGGGTCAAAAGGAGCATATTCAGATGTCACTGGAACATTTGTACAAGGCCGACAAAAGAGGATGATGTGCGGTTGCGACTCGTGCATCATGCAAAGCTCCCATCCATAAGGATGTTCGATCCTCAGTGCAAGCCACTCGTTCTCCATCATCAAACGATGTCGCGGGATTCCATCAGCTAGGTGCTCTGGAAAGTGGCCTTGCTGATTTATTTAAGATAATACACTCTACGACACGCAAGCATCAACCAGTGGTGACCCACACTATTGTTTCATTTCAAAGAAATCGGCCGTTGTCTATCCAAACTTGGTCAGTGCCCGACCCCATTCACAGCACCTCTCGAACAAAATGAGGCTACGTACATTCACTCACTCACGTGCTACGCAGGTACTTGCACTTCGTTGCAACCATTTGCATTTGTAGACACGTTCTCTCGAATATGGTATTCCATTTGGCAAGCCGATGAAAATCATGCCCCACCTAGCCCTGACGTGTCCAGCAATCTTGAAGGTGACTGACCTTCACAAAGTTTGAAACCCAGTTGCGGACTGTTTTAAATGGATCGGGTTGCGCAATAATTATGGGAGTAGCAGAGAGAGGTGACATGTTTACAACTCAGCTTGATATGGGGAGATGCTGGCGTGAGGTCTACCATCTGTGGTGTTTCCGTTGTATGGCAACCTCATGTCATTCTCCCACAGTTGGAATCGATTTGACCTCTGCGCATTTTACGGACGGGGAGATCGGTGGCAGAATATTAGTAGGCCGACTGATGCGTTTAATTTTCTTGTGAGCTCACCAGTGACATTACCATGAGCGTGTAATTGGTGGCAGCCAAGTCTACCAATTTAAAGCAAAGCTAATCAAGGCGTTGTTTTCTTCCAGAGCAATCCCCTTGAAAGTGTCAATTACTCAACCAGTCCGTGATGTACTTGAACATAAAACTACTTTGGTACTTTACTGCGAGTGCTGCACAGTGTCAAAGTAAGTTTATAAATGTAAAGGCGACGTCTCCTAGGCGTTACTCAGCTTAGAATATTGCCTAACACCATGTCGAAAGTGATAAAATATTACACACAGCGGTACCCTTCATGTTTAGCATCTCGGCGCCGATTGCTAGCAGTTTATAAGAAAGTGAGTGCAATAGGACTAGAATACATGAGTCAGCAACAACAGTTACTTACATGCGTTATTGGGAGGAAAAACTACATTTATGTCCTCTCAATGGTATGCCTTTTGAGGCTTCAACCCAGGAGGCGCAGAAATATTATTTGCAGTGTTTGGTGTGTAAGCAAAGGCATGCCCATGGAATAAGTAAACAGCGTAAACAGACAAAACCTGATGGTCTCCTAACCATGGCACTCCTACCTATACCTCACGCCTGCAACTTAGGAAGAAGATGTGCACATAACTACAGGAACTCTGTCCTATCTTTTACACTGCTGTCTAAAAAGGCGTCTACATCTGCCTTCATGATGATTATTATTGAGCGATTACTTAGCATGACACATTAACGACCTATTCAGGATGTGTAATCTGACGCAATGATGGCTCTTGGCATTTGGCTTGTTAAAGTAATAGGTAATAACGTCACTTGGTGTACTTGTCGAGAATATGAACACTAAAAGAACCTAGAGATCTGGGAACAACACAATGATGATGACACCATCAGCACTTCTAGACTACCAACAGCTTGATGACCCTGTTCCATTCCGAGTAAAAAATTTAACAGTATTCACAGCGAAGCAGCAGGCAACTCCATCCATATTATCAGTGCCTGTGCAAATGAGCATGACAGTTCACTTTGGTAGATCTTGCCTCCAATTCGGATTTAGTTTGCCCCCTTACATCTACTTGCTGCATTTTGTAAATAAGCTACCCTGAGTCCCAGTGAAATCGTCGATCGGTAGTTCTCTATTTCTGTGAGCCCCACTGAAAACATTTTGCTCATCGGCAACCAACACGACCTATAGAAGTAAAAAACAAAGACGACGTTGCTTGGATGATCTCTTAATGGTGGCTACTTGGAGATGTCCACTCGACTTATCGTCTGACTGGTTTGCTTCCCCTCTTAGTCTTCTTTTTACCCCTTACTGTTCTCGTCCACTGAATTTTCTCAATCCACTTTTTGCAGCCAGACTTCACCCTTGGTGGCGTGTAGCAGTAATGAGGGTTTAGCTGTTGTGTTTAATTATTGCTTTAAGGCTTAGATTGCAATCGCTTTGAATAAACGTTCAACCGACACGTCAAATTTACGGGCAGGTTGCAAATGATTCAAAGTGAAAGGAATGAGCAGATTACGCATGCTTGCGGCAACCGATTATTAGCGAATTCATTCTCTTGCAGATACTTATTTTCTCATTCACAGCTGGGCGATTGACAGACACGCAGAGACTTGACGTTTGTTAAGGAGATGGACGTTCGCTGTTCATTTGCCACTACTCATAGTTGCAGAGAGCAACAGGCTCCGCGCACCGAGAACACTTTAAAGAAAAGAAAATAAACCCGTCAGCGACAAAGACCATGGTCGCCTAGCCCACCTTCAGCTTGGGTCTGCACATGAGACGAGTGACAGTTCTCTGTTAAGACTTCGACATAGGTAAAAGTCTCCGTAAAGGAATAAGAGTTGTAAAGGCACGGCAGCACCGCAATGCACTTTTGCAAAGATGACACGCTAAGTGTAAGAGGCCAGGTAAAACCAGATGCAAACTCATGACTTGACCCCCCTGCGCCTTCATCCTTACAAAGAATGAGATGCGTGCATGCACCAAAGTTTTGGTCAGGATAGCTTTGTGTCATACGTGTAGAATTAGCTTGAGTGCTATGAATTACATTCGCCACCTGCAATCTCGCGCTATTTTAGCATACGTCCTTCACTAAGGTGTCGGAGATGATGTGTTATGGATTGCAGTGATGATGGTTACCAACCGCCATCAAGACAAGTCATCCTCGAATTTGTGAAGCAAAGGCTATAAGCTTAAGAGCTATGTTCAGTTTAGAATAAAACAATGAACTAAAATTCATCCCAGATCCCAACACAGACCCTTGTAGTCCACTGCCCCTCAGCTCTCCATTCGGAGCCTTACGGCATCATTCTACGAGCAGCTGATCCACTTACGTAAGTTCTTATTTATGCCTACCTCTGGAATCTGTCACATTCAGACAGCAATCTACTGCTCTTGTAGCTAAAACAGGCTGTAGTGAACAACATTTCCGATCAGGATGCAGAAGGGTACATAGAGTGGTGAATGCGAGGTGAGACAAAATCGGCACAGGCGTAGCACTCAGGGAAGGCTTCGATCCAGCTTCACTTACTCTTACTACTACATTGCCCGCCTTTATTCAGAGTCTGATTTTCTGACATCCCCAAACTGCAAAACCTTGGACACCATTGAGGCTGTTGCGTGACATTGCGTTGCATTGCAATTGGTCTCTAGCAGACATTCCTTTAGCATGACCGTCACAATAGACTTGAGAAGGGACAAAAGTCACGACAGCCGAGTATACTTTCAGTCAGCTTGCCAGCTTATTTGACTGTTGGAAGTCAAAACACTGTGCTTAGAGAGCGTTTGCGTGTTAAAACTACGGTAAATGTAAAAATGTTTTAAAAATCTGATGCGTGACAAACAATGCGAAAATCGACAACGTCCAACTGGTATTTAGATCCACATCAGTGCTGGGCGCTATAGTAGCCCGACGTGATAGTTTAATTCCCCCTGTTTAGAGAACCAAATTAGTTCGCCCCTGTGCTTAGGTTTCGTCAGTTGCTATAGTCCCAGAAGCATAGGACTGACACGCCAGCTACCCATCGCTGTGCTGCTAGGCGAAAAGGCCTCATAGTTGAGTTAATGTGGGCGGTGAAGGGCAGCTCTAATGGATCTACCAGTGTTTATTAGGTCTGTATGTGTGTACGTAATGTAACAGTCCCATTTGATTCTCAATGTCCGGTGCTCCAACGTTAGACCGCAGCATTCTCAGTGGTATTTGTAGACTGAAAGCACTCTAGAGGAATGCTAAAATAGTTGCCATGGGAACAGGTGACTGTTATCTATGCTTCCTTTCGGCATGGATTATGACATAAGAAGAAGAGGGGTTCTGATTTATATGCATAGTCCTTGAACTGATTCCAATTTTTACATTGACGATTCTATTCGGTAATACTTCCACCTGATCGGAACAAATGGGTGAAGGAAAATAGCAAAGTTAGTAAGTATTCGCTCTCTTTCCTGCAAAGCACTTGCCAGTAAATATTGACGGGTTTCCATTAAGCAATGGTCACAGTTCCAGTTAGAATATTTAAGGCTGTGCCGAATTAAAGCAATTGTCACTTCTATGTCAGCCAAAGTCTTCTTCTGTGCTATTTGTAGGATTTAACGTCAAAATACTATGCCAAAATCGTGATTCAAAGCAAAATAAGTTAAAAATCGCAATAGATTTTGATTCCTGTGGGCCAGATTACTACAGTGATCACACTGATACAGTGATCTGATGCATAAAAAGCTGGCACAGAGGGCGGATGCGCAGAGACCGTAATGGTGATGACTCCACCGATTTGTGTCTTGAAATCTTAAAGGCATTCAGCCTTTACAAAATTGGAGACCGAATAGGAAAATGTGTTGACGGGGGTGGATGGCACAGTAACCACTGGGATAGCCTAAAAATGACACGTTTGCAACTCAGTGTGGCCTGAGAGACAGCATATCAGTCAACGTCTGTGACTCTCCCCTTTTGGACAGCCTCGCACTGTTGTCTCACAGTGGGATTCGGGTTGTTACGAAGGGAGACATCGGCGACGTGATATACAGGCTACGTTTACTTCTTCTGTGAAACCACAGAGGCATTTTCATAATTGTGTAGCGAATGGCAACAAAACCCTCCATTAAAGCAAAAGTCAATTGAAGTAGCACTCTTTTTCGGCACCGTTATATAAGCCAGTAATGAATTATGCTATACAAACTCTGCCTGACATAATTTTATGCGAGTGCTGCACAGAGTCAACATAAGCTTATACGCGTAACGTTGGTCTCTCAAATGTCTACTAGTAGATCAAGTCGTCGTGACAAGTTGGATCGTGCTGCCACAAAGGCATCAATACTGCTAGAATGGAATAAAAGGTTAAAAGGGGTTTTGGGTCCGATTTACAAGTGGCTGATTGTATCTACGGCAGGCCGTCAAACCCAAACATATAATAAGACGCACTGCTCCATCGATGTGAACTGCACAATTTTTGAGATAGCAGTGACAAAGTCATTTAGAAATGATTATTTGCGCCCTCTATTTCGCTTAAGTTTCTATCTCTGTGCCTTAGAACTGGTTAATCCTATCTTAATGGATCATCATCTATTATCGGCGTCCTTTTGTCCTCACGCTGTAGTCGATGCGATCACCTAATGACGACATCACATAAATCGTCTTCTTCATTCAACGACACAGTCATGATTTCCGTACCCATATCATTGTATCTTGGGTCTTAGTAGTCCCTAAGTCCTCTGGCTCCAGGTTAGAAAAAAGAAGAGCTATAATCGGGTAAACTTCACTACGTACCACCCAGTTTACCATTCTAAAGTGCTGATCTGATGCCATTTATTTCCATTGCATGTCTTGCGACATTTTGCAAAAACGTTAAAAAAACATTTGATCAAAATTTAGAAGACACTGTTCCATGCAACATGTATTTATTTCTGACAATCTGCTATAAGGTAGATACGTTTTAACAACTCAACACCAAATCTTGGAACACATTGATAGGTGGACTGGAAATTCAGCTCTCCATCTCAAGTGGAGATGCTGAAGATACGGTATGAGGGGAAAAATACTTGAGCCAATCTTGCGATCTATTCTGTTTACTGCACTTACCTTCAAGTTGGTAAAGTTTTGATGCGTTGCAGTGGTCCGTCGATGAAGTGGTAGAAATGTTGGCGGAACTTAATGCTGTGGTAGGTGAAGATGATGGGATTGTCAAACTTAGGTCAGGGCATTCAAAGTGTTTCGGTCCACAATCGCACAAGTCTTTGTCATTAGCATTGGCACAGGATGGCTTTGGAACCACTTGGGTATTAGGTGACAGCTTCAGAATATTAGCTGCAGAAAAGTCTAAGAGGAATGGGAGTGGTATTAGTTTCGATACAAGATAACACCAAACTATTCATGATGCACAAATTTGGACAAGTCTGTGTCTGTTTAACGCAAAAGAAGAATAAGTACTGATTGAGATAAGGTAGAAAAGCACCTTACTGTGTTTCATGGTTGGAGTGGCATCAGATGACGAGCAGTGAAGGAATACCTGGCTTGATAGATAGCACTCTCGGATTTCATTGGTTTGACCTCCTAGGACACACTGGTCGATAGCTTTAATTCGCAAGCACGACAAATAGTAGGGATCGAGAAACGCTGTGCTTTAATAAGGCAAAACTTCCAAAACCACTAATCTTTCGACTGCCATTTTAAATTTGTGCCTCGTCAATTTTTCTGACCCATCTTCTGTGCTCTCAACTTGTGCAGAGGTGTAAAATGTAGACTCTCTTTTATGTGCTTGATGGCAAATTACGACACTGGTGACATCGAGAGGTAAATCGCAATAAAAGGAGACCATCTAGGAAAATTGAGGGAGCAATTTTACGACACTTGCCATATTGCGTGGCTCTGAGATGCTCCAGCATGGGAAGTGCTACAAAATCTGCTGTCAGACTGAAACTCATCTGCACCTAAGCTACTACATCTGCTAATAGACATTTGAGCATTTTGGCAACGATATTGACATTACGCTCAACTGTAGCAACCACAGATCGGTCTAGATTGCTAGCATCTTCCGATGGTAGCGAAGGTAAATGCAGACCCAAAGATAACGAAACCAAACGCTGAGGCAGTGTAGGAAGTGGAAAAGGGGTGGAGAAGACGGTGGACGATCATGAGCATGATTTCATCTGAACAGGTGTTAGTCGGATGCACACCGCAGTTCCTGGAGACCTCACCTCTCCTGATTTCGTCGTAGTCGCAATCGCACACACACCTCGAATTGAATTGATGCCGTCAGAGATCGGAATGGGTAAAATGCAGGGATTTGTCAATCCATTGCTGCAAAAGCGCAATTTCACTCTATTTGCCCTAGTTACCTGACTCGAGATGCAGCACAATCACTTGCATCTACATTTTGTGGCGGGACTGCCTAAACCACAGATTCGTGTCAGTAGAAGCTTTCGTGAAGCTCTTTTGTCAGCGCATGAGTGTCTTCTCAATCATGCATTTCTAGCAATGGTAGAGGTAAGTAAGCCTCGTCGCCAAAGGTACATTCTTGCTCATCTCAGGCATCATGCGGGCATTGCCTCAATGGCCACATCCAATGACTGAATATGTGCTGGTCCTCATTTGTTGGCATTAGTTTTACTCTATTATCATGTTTGTTAGCACTCTAATCCACCTGCTTGTAGTTTCATTAGTGAATCGATCCAAGTTCAATAAGACGGGAACACGGAGGTATTACAGCTAAGTCCTCTTTGCAGATGGATTTGTGCAGTCGATATCAGCGGTCCACTTTACAGGTGAGCAGAACATGCTAAAATATTTGTGCTCGACTGTGTGACTACTTCTCGGCTGATGAAATGAGCTTTTCTACTTGGATCTGTAACGAAAAGTGAGACGTTCATAAATGGACCGAAAGCGGAAATAGCGGTTGATTGCTACGACCAATTGGAAATAGTGGCTAAGAGAAAGCAGAGTTTGCGTAGCAGCCTTGATCTCGGGACTGTTGACAAAGCGCTTGTTAAGTTGGCTTTTTAAGGGCGAGGCATTATCACAGACCTCAGAGATGGTGTACGCAGTAGCCAAATCAGGTTAATTGGTCACTTCTAATTTGTCTCCTGTACCATCAGAAGAACCTTTTTGGCTTACCACAAAAGAATTCGGTGCCGGATTGGAGGGAAGATTCTGTGATTCTTAGTGCCTTGACACCGCTATAGTCAGTTACCGTGATTTTTCTCGATGTTTTAGGTAAAGCAGTTGACAAATTTCTTGCGGAAACCACCGACTGGATGAGAGTAGAAATCGTGCATGGTAGAGTGCTGTCACAGACAAAGATCACCAGTTACTTCAGCTATCATCATCCCTCATTAACACAGTCTGAGGAGTACGCAGAGCTTCAATTGAATCTGCGGCCCTAGTGCGCTACGAATTCATAAATTTTGTGATGTGTAACTTTAGTTTATAGCCCTCTTTGTGTATCAACGCTGCCTTTATTGCTTGCCGCAACTTTCGAACAGCGAAGCCTTAGCAACTATATGGTCGCCATCGAATTTGGAAATCATTTCTTTTTGGGCCAGCAATGGAAATATTTTCTGAGCGAACGCCATATTTTAACCCAAAGCGTTGCATAACTCGAGATGGCAAATTCACATAAAGAAAGTATAGAACGCAGTGAAAACGCGAGAAGCCTTTCAAAGCAATTATGAGGTTAAAATTACTAGGCTTCTCTAATTCGACTTCTTTGTTAGCTCAGATGAAATGGGCTGAGACAAGTTGACTTATAACAATGGACCCGAATGCAATGATTTCCTCTCTTGTGGGCATGTGCGAGTCTGTTCAAGTTCAATTAATTATAACGGAAAACGATTGCTCAATTCACTGTTCAAGCTCTCCATTGGGTTTGTAATCCCAAGTGAATCTAATACGAAACCCATTGCATTAGCGTCTCATATTGCGCTGATGGGAGAATGGAACGAGAAGGTACTAGACCTGGTTTTGCCAATTTTGTTAAGAACGACACCCTAGAAACAAGGCTCTTATGTGTGGTGCTTATGTCTAATTATGCGAGGTTGTTTGCCACTCAGACATAAATGATTGCATTGAGGTATGTGTGTCCAAGAAGGGAAGTAAATGAAAACCCTCTGTTTCGGAGTGTCAGATTATCAGCAGAAATTAAGGATGGAAGCTTGGGAGTAAAACGAGCTGCGGTGAAGAAGAAAGCCTTACCTTCGGAATCCCATTTCACGACGAAGTGAAGACCATTCCTTAGAGTTCATTCAAACTTTCTTAAACTCTCAGATCTACTCAGTAGAGGTTTGTAACTGCTAAATTTGTCGCTTGACGTGGCTTTTGCACTATTTAGAAAAGGCGGTCCGACTGCAGTCACTTGATGCAGTAATTGAGTCCCTTCAAGCAATTTAGTGTCAAAGTAACTCATCAGAGCTTAGCCCCCTTTGAACACCATATTACCTCCAGCATTGTTCCACGCCTAGTTTCGATTCAACAGCCTGACGGCTTTGTGTCCGTTTCTGCTCATTTACAAGGTTAGGTTCCAAAAAGTGGTCACAGTTTATATAAGGAGGATTCTGTAAAAGAAGCTGTATCAATATATCTCTGTTTCTACCATGTAACAGCAGGCCACACATCAAGTTAAAAGGATCATGATTTCTGCTTTGCAATTAAAATTGGTTGTCCACTCCTTAGCTATTCATCGCCGTGCGTATTGCATAGTTTTACTATGCATCTGGTTCTAGCGACAGAGATTTTATCAACGTCTTCCCGTACACAAAGGCATTACTTTCAAGGCTTCGATATGAGTGCCGACTAGACGTGGCAACATTTCAGAAGTGAAATTCTTTTTTTACCATTCAAGGCTATTTTTGCTTTGTAGCTCCATACAAAAGCAGACAAACAATTAATGCACTAAAACAGTTTAAGATAATAAAGAAAGTGCTTAGGTTGAAGAGATGCTCCGACTTAGGCATGCTCGCCAAGCTCGCAGTACAGCACTACCTCAAAGAAACGAAAACTCGGGCGATACTTATAAAGCTGTCAATTCCATCTGTAGCGTTTTAAAAGAATAGGGCGGAGAGAATAAGAACATGTGGCTGTTGACAATGATTCCTTAGGACTCCGCGAAATTGATGTACAATGTTCAGCTGCTTAATCTCCTCATTCGCATAATCCTGCCTGCTCATTTACTTGGATTTTGTTACATCTGGCCAGCAAGTTCCGCTTCCGCTTCTGATAAGAGGAGGTACTGATCTCATAATTCGACTTGTTTGTCTGCTCCATTATCCCTCCAAATTCGCGAGCAAGCTACTTCGGGTTCGCAAAATTACAGGTCGTCAGTGCACACTAATTTCCGTAATGTGTCTCCGCGAACAATTTTTGCGCGTTCGGACGGTGATTGGTGTTTTGGAATGCTTGCTGTTGCATTTCACTTTTTCCCCATTGTGGCTGACCCAAATAAGTTTGTCCCTCATCTCAGATTCCGTTAGTTGGGACGGAACCCATAGCGTGCGTGTGCAGCCGCAGCCACGCATGGTTGTCGTATAGACAGCACAGGCCTTAGCGTTAGGCTAATGTGGACACTTAGGGGCAGCACTTAACGGCCCTGCCTGGGCTTATCGGGTTTACATACGTGCATACATACACTCAATGCAAAAGACCCGTTTGATCCCGATTTTCAACTGTATGCTCAATGATGTATATGTATGCTTCCGATGTGACGATGGACTCGAAATGAACTTGTCAACCATAATCGCCTACCGACCTCACTCTGTGCGGATTCCTTCTCATTTAAATCTTAAGCCATATTTTTAACATGGATGGAAGTAATTTTTCCGGACATCTTTAAACAATCAAAAGTCTACTTAGATATGTACAATGAAATTTTAATCTCCTTGCCAATAGTTGCATTGTCCTTGATGTTTCCTTGATGAGTGGCAGCAAGCATAATGGTGAGTCCAAATTTAACTGATCTCACTTTACGATTGTGGGAAAATGCTTGCCGCTAAATAACACGACTTGTGTTCACAGCACTTTTCTTAACCAACCCTATTAGTGCGCGCATCACTTTGGACAAAACCGCTCCTTCCGATTGGCCTGCAATGTGACGCGCAAAAGCCGTTCACGTCAATGTTTAGTACATCAGCACCAGAACACAGTAACCTGTAATGTCACAGCAATTAGTTTTTAGTCAAGCAAATATCTTTGCTGGTGGTATCTCTGCATTAGAAACACTATGCGTGCAAGGTAAGTAACTTGACAGCGAAAAAATAGACAACGGTCACATGTGCTTGCCTTCAGCGCAGAGGTGGACACGCAATGATAAGCAGTTCAGACTTGCACAGGTTGTCTCCAACCCGATTCTATTATCGTTTAGGTAGCTCTGACTGTAACTACTTTGACGCAGGTAGGAAAACCTAGATAAAGGAATAAAAGTACCAACAACGTGGCGCTGCCACTTCGCAGCATCACAGCGACGACACGCCAGGTGAGCGAAACAGTGGAAAGTAAAATCGCGTGCGAATTTATGAATGGACCCCCAGGTATGTTGAACTTAGCATAGAGTGGGACAGCTACACACACAAAAAGTTCGGTCTTGTGTAGGGCACACCCATGAATATGCGTGAGTTGGTGCCATTATTTAATTCAACCTAACACGTGAGGCGTGTGTGGTAACTTGATTGAATTGTGTTTGGTTACAGCTTTCTCACTAAGCCTCACACCTTAGTATAATGACCACCTAGTGTTTGTATCAAGCCACACGCCCCAACTCCTGCTTCTTCACACAAAATCCTGAAGCCGATGTTAATGCTGTGGACAACGGATGGATTAAGTTCATTATGCATGCACTTGGTGTTGTTATTCGAGTGATTCCTCGGCATCTACAGCTGTGAATTTTAAAAACCTTTATTTAATCAGCAACCATGGTGTTTTGCTAAGTAGGGGGGAGTGAGACAGAGCTCCTTCCCTCAGCTACGTGCTCAAGTCGTCCTTAATAGGCGAACACCTATGGTTTCTTGACGTTCTTCAGGCAGTGCTCAGCAGTCACTAGAGAGAGCACAAGGAGTAGAGGAACACCGATTGAGAATGCATTAAGCTATGTCGCAATCAAATGCTGGATTTGCAGGGAGTCATAAGACCTGCCAAACAAATTCCCCTTTAAAGGAATGAACACTAATTTGCCCTGATGTCTTTCACACAGCCACTTCAGAACTTTGTTGAGGAAAACTTCTAAGCATTTGCAATCTCTATAATCCTCGCTCAAGCCAAGCGATATGATTTCAGGACCTCAGCGTACTAGGAGTAGAGACATTCCGTCCCCATAATTAATTCACCAACCTAATGCGAGCCATTTTTCGGTGGAATCAATGATTTCAACATACTTTGTTTCCGTAAGTTTAAGTATAACACTAACGAAACCCGATCAAAAGTGCCACCATGTTGTAGTAAGCCTTCGATGCCGCTAAGATGACTTACCACCTTCTTAAGTGTGAAGGTAATCCCTGAGCCTCATAATCGAGGCATAATTCAAGACAATCGCCATAGCGCAGTAGCAGACTCTGGTAGCGTCAAAAAATTCCTACCCTTCGTTTCAGTGCGGACACACAGCGGCCTGCAAATAAGGGTACCTCAACAAAAGAAGCCACTTATGGCTCCAAACCGACGACCGATTCACCACTGCTCTCGAACTCGAATTCTTTTATGCGGAGTAGAGGAGTACGAAAGGAACAGAACCACCGGACACAATCCCCACCACCCCATGCGACTGATCAACAAATTCTAGCAAAGTCCTTCCCTACGTTTACTTGCCTTCTGTCGAACGTGGTCTCCTCTTCCTTTTTCTCTAGTCATCCCAACGACAATGCTCTCTCCTCATCATCACTGAAACCTTGAAATATGCGTCAATTTAAGCGTTGGATTCCATTCAGTAAATTTCAAATCTCCCAGTTGGAGAAACGCTGCTGGAAACGTGTCACACTGACTTACCCAATCAGCCTGACTGCCACGCAGGTAAAAGAACTTGTTTTCACGGTTGATGTTCCAGTTCAATGTGCTATATTAATTTATAAGACCATTCTGTCCACCTACTTCTCCGAGGTAGGGATTTGGTTTTAAAATCGCCGCTACAAGATGAAGTGGTTGGCCCAAGACACTTCCTTTGATGCTTCTGCCCACAAGACGCTAGGCATCTGTGTCCATGCACCACCAAAGATATTAATGAGTTGGCGCAACAAAAGCACTGGAAAAGTAGATGGATCAGCGAGGTTAAAAGGTGCCTCAGCATGTCCACAGACAATGTCGATGGGGCGAGTATTGAAGCGGCAGCAGCAGCAGCAGCAGTATTCCATGGCACAACTACAGAATCCATCACCACTTTCCTCAAAATCACACGCTTAAGAAAACTGAAAGTGGAAACAAAGTGTAACTCAAGGTATGCCTGCCACACACTAGCATATCTGCTTCAGACACAACGCTGAACTTTGGTAATGGAGGCATTGAAAGTAAAGGCGTTGATGCCAAATGGAAATTTTCTGCAGTTTGTATGAGGCGTGTGTTTGGCAGGAGCACCGACGCTTTTAAAGTAACTCAAGCCGTTTAGAATTAAACGATCTCAGTTTCCACCATTAATGCAAATCGTCATGGAAACGGTTGCCAATTGGCTTGTCAATTTTATGGTTAGCTTAACTGACTCTAATTTGACGTGAGGGACAGTTGTGAACCTCACATTATTTAAACACCTCAAGCTATTTCAAAGGACAATGAAGGAGGCACTGAGCAGCCTTAACCATGTTCGAATAATCACTGGGTACGTGGTTGTGGCGAAGGGGATCAAAACCGTCCACCTGAAAGCTGCCACTCACATCGACGCTAGAGGGAAACCAAATTGTGCTGTTTGCACTCTTAAGCACCAGTGTTGTGTGCATCAACGTTTACTTTTGCTGTGCCAGCTCCAGCTTTGTTGGCTTTTGGTTGTGAAATGAGCATGCTTGGACTCAAGACACAGAGTAGACATGACGCCCTCTTGAGGCATCCTGCGTTAGGCCCAGTACCAACTTGCATCACGTGTCGCGCAGTAGAGGTGCCACGTGGTTGAGCACAGGATTGAACTCAACTCAACTCACTCTATCACCTGTCTGGTGATGTTGGTTCTGTTTCGTTGGCCCAACAGGGCACACCCATAGAATGGGCGACTTAGTGACAGAGGTGTTTAACAACCCTCCAGACCAGTATGTCATTTCAGTTAACACATGAAATGGCTTTGATGAATTGATTTGGTTCTGTTTGACCACGTTTGTAAATTGGGACCAGCTTTTTAGGACGGTAGCCACATGTTTATCCATATAGTCATTGTATTCGTGGAGCCATATTTCCTGACCCAAAAGTCTTACGAATAATCCTGATGTGGATGTTAACTTTGCTCTCAATGAAATGGATAATTGATGGGCTCTTATGACCATTTCTCTAAATATGTGGCACTGGATCAAGGCCACTGTGCATGTGCCTGGGGTTGTCATTAAAGTGATATCTCGTCGTCTAAAATTGTAATTGCTGATTGCCCCAATTTAATCAGTAGCAACTGTGCTTTTCACGGAGTAGAGGGAAAGAGAGGCGAGCTCATTCCTTCACACAAGTGCTCAAGTCATTCATATTAAATGAATATTTATGGTTTTGACATTATTCAAGTAGTGCTCAACAGTTGCGACAACGAACACAGATATTCGGGAGACCTCCAAGGGAGAATGCATTGAGCAAATTTCACTTAAGAGGCATGATTACAACTTGCCGTGACGTTTACTTCCGGACACTTGGGTACTTTGAACTGTGTTGTAGGTGCTGCGATCCCTTCCTCAAGCTGGATGACGCGGTTTCAGAAGATCACTTTACCAAGCATAGAAACCCTCTGTCCCATACAGCAAACTCACCTATCTGATGTAGGCTACAATTTTTGTGTGAAGTCATTGGTTTTGGTAAACTATGATTTGATGACACAATTTTACATTTTAAAAGATCAACTTCTTCTTTTTCGCTTAAAAAGTCAACATGTAGTGATAAGACAATATTTCCACTAAAACGGCTGTCACTCGACAGGGACACTCAATTCTCAGTGTCTTTGAGGCCTGCGTCGACTTCACAGAATTGGTTTTTAGGGCACTGATCACAGCCTCTCTTCTATTTGTTTAGTGTCTAGCTGACGCAAATGTGAATAGCGGTTCCACCAATGGGAGACCACCATGAAAATCTCATAGTGGTCAGTACCATTACTCTGAGGTGCTGTTGACGCTTCTTGACTGACCTGTTTTGCGAAACATTCTCAAAGCCGGAGAAGATAGTGAACAACGATCTAAGAGGATTGCAGTTGAATAAGGGGATGTAAATCCGAGTCGTGAGCAGGTAGATGTGCAAAATACTGGCTGTTCCACTGTGAAGACAACGTAATAAACGAGACTCGGCTGGTCATTTGAACACCGCCCCAGTCATTAATTGAGGCTAGGAAGTTGAACTACCTCCTCTCCCGTCTGACGGTGTCAGGGTCTTGGCGAATCGGAGTTGCTGGGAACAAGACCACGAGCAACACGGTGGGCAGTCAATCAGAGCCTAGTCTAAGCAGTAGCATCACAGTTGTCGGTAGGCGGATCTTCACGAGACAGCAAAATCCTTCATTTTAACGGCATCTATTGCAAACTTCCGCATGCACAACTAAGTTGCTAGTATGCATGGGCAATTAGTCGCCAGATTTTGGGCCTCATACTACGCTGCTGAAATGCATCACTCCTCACTGAGTGACCAAACTCGACAAGGACACAAGTTCAGTGGCAAGCACTCACATTGCGGCTGAGAAAATTACATAAAGATAAGGACGGATAAAGATTTGCACGTCTACATATTAAACTCTTTGTTGTATAAGAAAGAAGGCCAGGATACCATAGGAGTGTATATAGACTGCTCAAGTCGAATCAACTCGAAAAGGAGGCCGCAGGGCTGACACCTACTATGAAGTAGGTTGCAGGATTCCCTATTATTCCTCAAACTACTTGGCCCGCGTAGTACGGAGCAGGCAGTTGCTTCAATAATCCTACGACGCAAGATTCATTTTTTGCTGGCATCTGCTTGCGAAGATGTCGAGCACTGCAAGGTGATAGTGCAATGGAAGCTATTTGTCAGTCATTAGTCCTCTTGGCCACGGCGACTCACAGCCAACCAATGCGGCAGGGCATTTGGTTGTTAAGGCGTGTAAGACTGCCAACTGGTAGACTGGAAATGAAGTTATTTCGCAATTCACCTAAAAGATTTCTACTGCCAAAATTATTGAACGCTACATGGTATGGTAGCTTATCAATCTTATAAGTGCAAATAATCTGCGTGATTTCAAAGTCACAAAGAGTCTGCAAAGGAGAAAATAGTTGAGCTGAGTAGTAAAATTCAATTCCGCTTTACCCAAAAACCCCAAATGTTTCATCTTGATTTGAATGCGGTTCTTCCAATGTTTATTATCACAACACTCTATTTGTACTGCCATCGCTGGTTGGTCAATTCAGCTAACACCTATGTGCACTCATTCTAACACTTGTGGTGAACAAGCTGGGCTTGCAGACAAGTCCTGTCTAGCGGCCGTGCAGATGCAACGCGTTACTCTCCCAGAAACGAAAGTAAGGCGCAGCGCCATGGAGAGAGCATTCCTGATGTACAGAAGGGGTTAGGTGGAGATGGGGAGGGAGCCGTGTCACCAAGCGCAAGTGCAACATTTGATAACGCAACAATTTTACCATGTAGTGTCTTACTTCCGTTCCCTTCCCTATATCCACTCCTTTCCCATTAAGCACAATGATCTTTAAGTGAGATTTTAATCCACTACTTGGCATGCCCTTAGCACACTTCGGCTGTTGCCCATTTGGTTATGGTGGTGGACGAAGGGATGGAAACGGCTGTATTTAAAAGTTATTTGATGTTAATCCCGCATTCACTGATGCAGCTGCAGTTTGTTGTTTTACTGACAGAAACTCGGGCATCAATTTTGCTGATGATTGTGGTCGTCATTATGCTTGCTGCTGCCATTGTTACGGAAGTAGATGGAGTAAAATTCGAGGTGCCTGTAATGTATGCCGATTCCGTGATTGAGTGGTCGTGTCCAGAGGCATTCGCAGTAGCACACCTCCCTTATGCTCCTCCTCATCACTTCAGTTTAACTCTCGCATTTGGACACTTGAATGAGAGCAAATGTGCGTAGAAATTAAAAGGCGTTATGCCTTCATTCGTGGCCGCCGCCTGTCCCATTTTCTATGTTTATGCCTTTCCAAGTTTCGAAGCTAGGCTTGGTGATTTTTACACCACATCTGAATTCTCGATTCGTCAGGGCGGAGTCGGAGTATGAGCTCCTCACGCATGCCTACGTGGGGATACCTCCATTGCCCGCAGCTGGTCAGGTGTAAAAATTGTCCGCTGTCATCTGAATGGGCCTCGGTCTAAGTGGAGATCACAAAGCCTTGGGTAGACTTGAATGGTGAGCAGAGATTTTCCCTTCCGAAGTTAGCACCGCTTCTAGTAGTGTTTTAACTGAAGCCTACAAAGTAATGCCTGCGTTTATGGAAGGACAGCAAATTAACATTCCGTTTTAACGCCATTAGCCCAAGTACTAGGATTCTTGTTACAAGCACAGGGTAATGTGCTTCAATTATACACAAATCGTGTATTTGATGCCGCAAAGAGTTTCAGTTGACGGTGGTAAGCTAGCAAAACCATAGGGTGTGAGAAAATTTGAAATGTCGAAATCGCTGATATGCTACCACAGGTATAATCACATCTTTTATTGAGAATAAGCTGTGACATTAGCTTTCGAATGTAACCTCATACAAAAGCCATAACGTCCTGGTCTCCTTCAATGCTCTGAATTTGCCCAAGATATGAAATACCGACACAGTTATCATTGGCATTTCAAAGGCATAGCAACAGTAGAAATGCTTATGCTCCACATTAGTCTGTATAGGATCGTTATTTTAGTCGATGATGAGGACGGATGAGGTAAAACGGTCGATGAAACCTAAATCTCGACCTAGGAAGTGTGAGAGTGCAGGGCAGTCATGTTTGCAATGGAAGAAGCTGCAAGAACTTGGGAGCCTAACAGTTTCATCTAAATGAGTTCCTAAGTAATCACACATTTGTTCCACTCTATCCCTCATTACGATTATCGTCAACCCTCTTCAACTTATTTGTGGGCATTCCTTGCAAAGGCAGTAAAGCCAACTTTGCCAACAAAACGCATTACGCAACCAGCGACAATGTGGTTGCTTTAAATATGTGTTATGCAATGGGCGCACTTCAACAGTAAGCTTATTTATTCATCCCAAATGCATGAATGGACTGATTTGGGCTTTTGCATGATGGAAGAGGAAGGAATCAGGTAAAGCTCCTTTAGATCCTAAGAGTATATTTGAAACTAGTCTACTCACCATATTAGTGATGGGTAAGAAGTATCGGGAAGGGGTAGAAAAGTGGTTGCGAAATTTTGCTCAGCCACCCTACACTTGAGTCCTCGTCTACCACTTCAGCTCCTCGTAACTGAAGATTATCTGTTGAACTTTTGTCCAAGGGTGTCTCTCTAAAATGTCAGTGAACGGGTCATAGTTCGTCATGTTGCAGTGTTCCACATCAAAATCCTTGGTTTTCTCGACCTTGGAACGATGCGATGGTCGCGCAAACGACATCTGAACACCCCTCATATAAAGGAATTCATCCTTGTCCCTTGACGACTAAACAGTTTACTTCCTCCTCCCTCCTGGTCATCAAGCATTTGATTTGCTCATCTACAAACAGTCCTACTCAGTTATAAGAAGACAAAAGATTAATTTTGAAAAGGGTCGAGAGCTTCCTCAGTGATAGGCCAGTAAACACGCAAAGGACCTGTCATTAAGGCGGTGCTCTCCGCACAAGTGACATTCTTTATTCATCCGTCCAAAGGCAAAGCCTGGAGGTCTGATCTGAGGAGCTCACACCTTCCTTTCTACGCAACCTACCTCCCTCTGAAGAACTCGAGCTCGAACAACATGGAAGGGATCAGATCAGATCAGAGATAAAGACCTTAACATAGGATTAATAGCACTTGATTAGACCTAGACATAGCTTTGTGGGAAGTTGAACTACTGCATGTGAGAAGAGAGCTGGAGGTTTAATGTACTCACAGCGCAACTCTACCAGGCCAACTAGTGTGTCTTCAAGATGAAACAAGGAACTCCCTCTAACTGTTAGACAAAATTCCAATAGCCAAGTCATCATTTTGGGTGGTTCGACTCACTTCCCACCTCCGTTTGGTAATCTACGAGGCACGTCATTTGTACTTCTAAATTTTTACTCCATTCTATCTTAATTTGCAGGGTGTTGCATTCGCTGCGAGAGCGTTTCCATCACTGGAAGGAGAGGACTTGGTTGCTGGCATCGGTAGCGATGGTGCTGATGTTTCTGTTGGAGGAGATTTGCGGCACAGGATGAGGTTGGCCTTGGTGCATGTGAGTGCCTGGAATTAATGCTGAATGTTGCATTGTTTGAGTAAGAAGAATGCGGTTGTGACACAGTTACACATGGATTTTGAGGCATTCCTTGGAAGGTGTTCCATGCGAAGTTGCGCAACGGAGGCATGCCAAAGAGGAGTGGTGATAGACGAGGTGGCAGGTGAGATATGCCTGCGTAGCTCCCAACCACGTTTGAAACCGGCCATTTACCCCATACCATGTTCCATTACCTCGCCAGTATGGAAGCTACAGGAAATTATCAGTGCACTAACCGGTCTCTCAAAAACGATGCCCCTTTTAGTCAACAAAGAACGCCATAATTACTGAGCGTAAAGAGATGGTTAGAAGGCTGCAGCTGCTCTTCTGAGCTCAGAGTGTTCGGATCGCTGGCTGTGATGTGCTGATTGATGACTGCAAATTCTCCATTATGCCGGTAGGGATCGCTTAGTTGTAGTGCAAGCTATCGAATTGGAATGAAGACAAGTTAAATGACGGATAAGTGGTAGGCGGATGGTGCAAATTAGCACCTGCCTAAGAGCTGTGAACATCACCAAAGGCGGTAACACACTTTTTTAAAGTGCTCTACAGTAAACTTTCTTACGTGATTGGGGTAGCATGGAAACTTACCTAAGCAGTATACAGTGAATTTGCAATGGCCGAGCTAAGAAGAGATGAGGGAATTGGAGGAACAGTGTGTAGTAGGTGGGTACGAGTTGATGTCTGCATTGGGGAAAGGAAAAGGAAATGCAAATGGCGATACCTTGTAATCTTTGCCGCAGAGCAAAACCAGTCAGTAGAGGAACGTTCAATATTTATGGAGTACCAACGGTGGTGGGCAGCAACTTGCATCGTATGCATTGGAATGGAGGATAGTGGATAAAAATGTGGTGGCACGACCGATATAAGACCAGGTGGAATGGGGGCAGCAGAAGTCAATGGTGCAGGACACTAAAATTGACAAAAGCAGCAATGCGCACAATGCTCATCATGAAAGGCGTTGTGGAGTGGTGTCTCTTAAAACCTCAATCAGACTAGCTGGTTTTGCGGATACTCTGTTTGCTTGCGCCAAACTGTCGAAATGGCGGAGTAAGCTTTCACCGACAAAATGTGTGCAGGTTTGGACAAGCTAACTTAAGCAACCACTCCCATACAAAGTCGCACCCCTCCTCTCCAGCTTCGCCACCCCCATCACTTATAATCCGTTCCATCTTCCAGTTGTCTATTCTACTTCATAAGTGATAATGTGACTGTCCAGAGTAAGGCAACCATTCAGCAGGCTATACAGGAACATGGTGGGCAGCATTAACTCTTCAAAACAATGGGGGTCATCCCAAATACATGTGTCACGCAATAAGTTTGAGATCTTGCACTTTCTCAAGTGCTTAAGAATGGCATGCTCTCCCAACTGATTTTGATCCTTAAAAGTTGGCACATAGTGGCGCATTCCATCAGTCGTTTAGCAACCACAAACCACACCCTTGTGCGGGTGGAATGGTGCATGCTCAAAAATAGCGTGATGACCAGCATCTTATTTATTGGGTTGATGGATTTCAAAATGCAAATTAATTTTTCATTAGAGGACCACCAGGCAGCAAACAGTTAGTGAACAGCGAATTACTGTAAGAAATGGGGACGAAGAGGAAATCGTCACCACTGCATTTTCCTCATCCGTCATTGGATGCGTAGACATCTGTTTGACTGGAAAATTCTGGTGCAAAAGTGCACTTCTCCGCTCACACCACCTTGCGTTTCAAACATTTTGCTTTCCTTCTCTTCAGCACACTGCATGGCGAATCGGTTCTAAGTGATTTGTCAACACGGTTGCCTGTACGCCATGTAGCCCAAACACTGAGTCCTGCTAACGTACACTGTGCCCCATCCAGACGCTTCGTCTCTTTGGAACGGACATAGTCATACTTGGTTTCCGAAGCAGATATTCTGCAACCGCATGCGCAGTACTCAATCAAAATTTTACAAATTGGGGTGCTAGAGAAGTGGAAAGCAAGACAGTGCACATAAGGAGTGTTGGTGCAATGAAGCTCATATCCATGCCATCCATGTATGCAGACAAGAGAATTTCAAGAGGTTCACCAGAAACTGTGCCAAGTTATCTATCACTCAACAGTACCTGCGTTGAGCTGTACATTACTTTGCCTCAAAAATACAAAAATTGAAAGTGTGAAGCACCTCGCATCATGACGAAAATCTGGAAAGTAGGTCAGATCCTACTTAAATGGCTTGCATAGTGGACAAACGTAACAGAAGCAGATGCTTTCGAAGCTATATAACATGGTGCTCAAGTAAAATGCACGCAAGGGGATGTAAAAGAAACAGTTTGCCTCGCAATCTCACAATTATATGCGGCGCGAAATTCCCAAAGGGGTGCAACTTTGCGTAACTAAAGACTGAACTTGCAGGCATTCACCTATCCTCTTGCTTAGGTAGCTCTTGATTAAATTTCTATTCAAGACTTACTCTGGCCTTGAAGATTCCGAGGCATAGGTGGCCACAGCGATTCGACCCACGCAGCATGTGGTTTAGCACATTGCCAAACATACCAGCATTGCTAATGCCATAAAAACGCCTGCTCTTATATCGTTGCCATTCATATCGGAAAGGACAGATTCGTTTACAAAGGTTGTGAGCGTAAAGGCAAAGAATAACACTAGAATATTGCTCCTAAGTAAAGCACCACTTGAACTGCGGCGTGGAATGTGCTTGTGTGCATCCGTGAGTGCGAGAACACTTCCCAACCAGCCTTTCAACAAGAACATAAATTCCCCCATTTGCACACAAGCAGTGCAAGAGGGTGCGATAACAGTAATGGATTGCAAGCAAATCTCATGGTTGCTAGAGCTCTCAAAATGGGACGAAATAGATAGACGAGATGGGACAATGCACGCAACACAGAGCAACAGTGAAGTCGCCTCGGCAGATGTGAGGCTTGCGGTTCTGGTCATCGGTGCCTAGTCTATGCACTGCGACATTCAGTCGAAGCTATTTGCTCAACTGACACCCTGCTAAGTGTCCATTCTCCAATCCTGCTAGAGCCACCCACGACGTCAGCACTATTCACTCAACCACATGAGATGAAGTATCGGAGTTTCAGTTCTTATGATTCTACGCTTTACTGGCTCCAAGATTTCGTGTGGAAATGGTTGAACTACTGTCTTATTCGCACATTCTATGTAGGATTTCTCAGTAAATAAATGCATGCAGGTTTCGTGCAGTCTTCCTCTTCAACCTTGATAAAATTGGCCGGTAATCAATTGAGTTTCCACAGAGCACGTCGTTGTACCGTGAGGAAGTCAACCCAAATCCAGGTGTGAAACAGCGGTGTGCAGCCGTCCAAACGGGGAACACCACATTTTTTGACAGACACGCTAACGGTTTTTTGGGTCAAGCTAGGATGTAAACATGTCGTCTCTAGCGGTAACTGCGATAATTGCTTTGTAACCCAACCCAGTTGGCACATATCGCGACTGGATCTCAAATTTTTAAGGCTAAATACCATTAAGAAGCAAAGATGATCAAGTTGACTGCATTGTCCAAGGTGAAGTCACTTCTAACTGCGTTTAATCGCAATGGAGTCTGCACACTATCGTAGCACGGAGGTAGGCGAATGCAGGTTTTTTATCTTGCACGAATGGATGATGTTGTTAGAAAGATCATACAGTGACGAATCATGAGTAGTGTACGACTGATTTTCCTGCGTTCACAGAGCTAAACTATCGCTTCTGTGCATTTGCAATCAAATCTTCGAATTATTCATCTGACGGCATTTGCAATAGCACTTATCCTATTTCTAAGATCGTAGATAACCCAATTCTTTAAAGAGTCACCCACAGCGTGTTGATGTCAAAATACTTCTTTGCCATCCCTCGACTATTGTCGAGCAAATGCTACGCCACTACGTAGACCCAACACAAATGTACAACTTTTTGATCATAATTATAAAAAGCCATTCCAAGTGTGAGCCCACCACGCTTCTAACCTGACTTCTGTTGAACTCAGTTTGACGCATGTGTAATCGTGCACTACTGTTGTATTTAGGCATACATATGCTTGGGGTCAAATAGCTGCTCAGCAATCCAGCTTCAAAAGATCTCTGTTAAGGTGAGACGACTACTCACGATGAATTATTTCACTAAAATATAAAGGAAAACACGGACTATACTCGGATCCTTTGCTTAGTTCTAGATTAAGTCTTACATGAAAGTCTTCATTAGGTCTAACGTGCACTAATTCATTTAAAAGTAAAAGCTGAATCCGGATAACTGAGCTTGTCATGGTATGTTTCCCACCCACCACCAACCATCGCCATCGCCATCTATCCTAATTTTAAGCCACTGCATCTGATATCCGTTTCTTTTCCTGCTTCAGAGTTGCCTGAAATTTTCATGACTCAATCAAAATTCCTACCTTATTCAGGTTGCATTTGAGCTCCCGAAAATTGCGGCTCTCATCAAGTAATTAGAAACCTACCACCCCCACATACTCAACCTACTTCTACACGTATAAAAATAAGTTATTCAGACCATAACTTTGGTGCGTGTGGCCATTCCATTCTTTGTTAGGGTCAACACACATGGGGGTCAACCCACGAGTTTGCACGTGGTTCTACTGCCCATCACCTCTCCCACCTGGCGTGTCGTCAATGTAACGCCAAGAAGTAGTGACACGACACAGCTGTTGTTTAATTCCTTTACCTAGGTTTCCCCATCTAAGTCGAAGTCTTAACATATACAGATAGCTAAGTGAATTTAGAATCAGTTTGAAGCCTACTGGTGCAAATTAGAACTGTTTGACTTTCCATGCCCCAATCCAAGCCAAAGGTAAGCATAGGTGACAGTTGTGCCTCTTGTTGACAAGTTCGCTTTCTTTCACTTAAAGTGTTCCAACACAGAGATACCACCAGTAAAGCTGTTTCCTTGACAAGAGGTTCATCGTTGTGGTACCACAGCTTACCGTGTTCTGGTGCTGATGCAATGGACACCGGGAGTGCGGCTTTTGCGTATCACATTGCGAACCACTCATAAGTGGATGTTTTGTCCAGAGCGGTGTGCCAACTGATGTGATTGGCTGAGGGTTCGCTGCCAGAACCAGTCGTATTATTCAGTTGATAGCCATTGCTTACATTTGTGAAATGATTTGACTTTAACAAGTTGGCAGCTGCCATTGTGCTTGACCCTGATTATCAAAAGACACCAGAGGCAATGCCACTCTTGGCAAGTGGATCAATGACGCATTGCAGACATTGAAGTTGATCATTGTATACCTAAGTGTGTCAAGACAAAATGTTTCTAATATTCAACTTTTCTGCTTACCATTCAAATGGAAGCAAAAATCTCACTGAGTGAGGCCAGTTGAAAACTATTGTTGTTGATATCCTTATTTCAAGTCCATTGTCACGTCAAGAGCATACCCATACACAATTAAGCATGCAGTGCAGTCATGTCTGTTGTGTTTCGGTACATGCATTCCTCAAACCAAGTAGCTGCCCAGCAATCCAGCCTCACCCAATTCCTGCTGAGATCGTGTGTCAACTAATAGACCAGGTATGGAGAAGTCATTGCACAAAGGCATTTACTCAGCTAAATTAAGGAAAAACATTGGCGCTATTCGCCCCCGTCCTATGCAGCGAAAAAGTACAATTACCATGTTCAACTACTGAATATTTGCTGACACAGGAAGGTCTTGTTAATGGCTTTATGCACATTAGTTCGCGTGAATTAAATATCAGGCCTGGTTCAGAGATTCGTCATGGTATGCTCCTCATCCACCAGCCACAGCCAACGCCCTCGTTCCAAATCTTAAGCCACTGCGTCGGCTATTTCTTGCATAATTATTTTAGGCCAAGTTTTACTATGCCCAAATCTAATTTCTTTCTCTGAGCAGCCAGATCCCATAAATTGCAGTTCTGAATAAAGCCAATACAAGTGCTAATGACAATGTTTCCTTTACCATGTGATGCCCATCACCGCCACGCACTCAAAATAATTTTACAAGTTTGGGAAAAGGTTCTCCTAGCCAACACGCTGATGTATACACCCTCCCCATTCTTTCTTGGGGTCAGTCACGTGGCATGGGCAATTCATGAATTTTCACGTGGTTTTTCGCCCCATCGTCCCTCCCACCTGGCGTGATGCCCATGTGTCGACACGAAGCGGTGAAGACCTGACCGTTACCGTCCCCACTCCTCCATCCCTGTGCCACATTTTCACGCATCTGACCACGTCTCAGTGTGATTGCTGTGGTGCATGAGTCACAGGAATCAAGGACAACGGCGATATACAGCTGATGTTAATTTACGATTATGTAGTATATCCTCGTCAGCTGCTTGGGCTGAAGGGGCATAAATCATGTTTTGGTGCAGCATCTTACAAGCCACACAGCAAGCAGCACTGTTGAACTAGGTGCTGACAAAAACATGAAATTAATACAACCTCAATTTTGGTGGCATAGTAAACAATACGACTGCCACTGTCTACCAGCGAGTGCATTTTAGGAAATCAAGAGGGAACTCCTTTACTTAGGTCCATTCCTTTACCTGGTTTCCCTACCTAGGGTGGTGCCTTAACAAACAGAGCCACCTAAGCAAAGTTAGAAGCGGTTTAAAGGCTAGTTATGCGAAACAGAACCACTTGTCGTCTGATGTCCAAATCCAAGCTGAAGGTAAGCACAGGTGACGGTCATTGTTCTCACTGACCGGTTCATTTTCTTTCCCTCCAAGTCGTTCTTATGTACTGGTGCCATTATGAATGTTGCAGTCCAGTGTTGTTGCACCAGTCACTGTGTATGGCTTTTACGCATCACATCGTTGGCCAGTCAGAAGAAGCAGTTTTGTCCAAAGAAGTTTGCAAACCAGTGAGATTGGTTGAGAAAGCAATGTTAGCACTAGCCGTGTCGCAGGCAGGCCTTTATCAGCATTTGGTGGTGATGCGAATTGAATAGCTTGGTAAACACCATTGTGCGTGATGCTAAGTATTTTAGAGAAGCAACAAAGTTAATACGCACCATTGAACTGGGAAAACTATGCTCATAGGGCAAGGCTGGTTGAAGGTTATAATTTCAACATTATTTCTAATCTATTTTCACCACAAGTGCATAATTGCACATCACTCTATCTGCAATGGGATAGAAAAATCTCGTTATCTAATGTTTTGCGGATGTAGTCGCATTGCGGGAATAAGTAAAGCAGAGCTCTCACATCAAGTACATGCTTGTGGATTCAGTAAGCACGGACAGGTCCCTTAAGTGCCGCCCTCAACCATGCGCATCAGCTAAGCTCTGCCACCTTTACTTCCTACAGCGCAAACATCCGTGTCTGTGGTTTCAATTCAGTGCTTTGGCGATCATTGCAATTAACGGAATCCAAAAGTCGAGACAAACTTATTCGAGCTAGGTACAGGGGGGGAAAATGTGCTGCAACGCTAGGCTTACTATAGCGCTAAAATTGTTGCAACACATGACAACTGCTAGTGTGGATGCCGACCTGTGCAGCAGTGCAGAAGAGAAAACTCAAGGCGGTGAGACTGACGACCCAAGGTTCTTACAACTCCCGAAGTGGGTTGTCCTCAAAACACGGCGATTGTTTGAGCAACCAAGCATCGTGAACTATGGAATTAGTGACTCCATACCTAAGAAAAGTAAGTGGGGCTGTTAGTCAGAAGCAATAAGATATGATTATGGGAGCACTCGAAAGTATGCAAGTAAAGAGAATAAGTAGTGAGTGTTTATGTATGACTTTTGCCGAGTCAAATAAAAATGATGTCGCATCCATCCATTCTCAGGCCAGCTAAATAGGGTCTGTAGACTGATATCACACCTGCGCAGCAGTTAACTTGCTTGCTCTACCTCCTGACGAAGCCGATTTTAAATCGGGTGGTGGGTGTGACAGGGACTATGACGACGTCGGGAGAAAGAAAAACATTAGGTGCTTTAGTATGCATCCGACCAAGAACTCTTTTGATCAGTTCAAACGCTGCAGCTTGAAAACCCACCACACATGCTTAACCATCTACCTTCTCCTCCACTCTCAATTCCGCCTCCTCCGTTGCCGCGGCATCTGACTTCATTTCTCTCAAATCTGCCACCACCACCTTTTCCATCGAAGGAGGTTGCCGTTCTGGATAAATGAATTTCTGCCAGAGTTGGATTGATGCCGATATCCCCTTCGAATTTTCGAGGTGTTTGGCAGCATGTCTGATAGCTTGGGCGCAGGCAAGAAGTCTCCTCCTCCTAACAGCAAATCATACAGCACTTCTCAAGCAGGAGTGCCTCTGATTCATGTGGGACAGCAAGTTTCCCCTCATTTGCTGCATTACGTTCAATACAAAAGTCGCTCTTTATTGCAATCCACCTCAGAAAGACACAGCTGCCCAATTTACCTCCACACATAAACGCAAGTAAGAAATTCTGCTTAATTTGGAAGCGCGCATTTGATGGTAGCTTACGCTTGCTGAGATGGTAAGGGATGGGGCGGGAAAGTGAACGAAGTATATTTACTCATCGCTCTAATGCATGGAAGGTGGTGGAATCGGAATTACAACATGAGGAGCGAATTTAGGGTGTTGGAACGTAAGCATCTGTCAAATGGTTAGCAGAATCGACTATCACTATACAAGAATGTAAAAGGGTCCACTCATTCAAGCATAGCACTTCTCGGTCCCAGCCCTTGTTCGTGTTTACGAATCCCAATCACTCACTATTGACCAATGAGTGGTAGGAGGTCTTACCAATGAGATTTGAGCATACGATATATGAGGTCAGACAATGCCCCACTCCTCATCAGCCGAGGCTCTTCTAACCATGAAATACGGTAAGATGTGTTTCCACTAGCACCTCATCAGCATTTATTGTGCCCTTCTGCCACTCAGATGCTAACTTGTTCCAGCTTACGTATCTTGAATATTTAGACGCTATTTTGCATTCATAGGGAAACTTCTCACATTTCCTTTAGATTTTTCCATAGCCAGCATCCTGCAGCTGTCACCTTCCACCCAAGAGCTTCCAAACCCATCTTGCCTTGACGATAAGGACAAAGAAATTCACAGTTGTGGTGCAAGACACTCGAATTCATTTACCTTAAGTTCGATACTCTCATCAACGTCAACTGCTGTAACAGTGACTTCCTCCAGCCTTTCCTCCACCTCCCTGATAGATGACTTCAGCGCATCGTCATTATCGAAACTTGAATGCAAGTCCAAGCAAGAGATTGTCTCGAGAGATTCGCTCACTCATCCTCCCTCTCAACCAACATCTTCACTGCCCCCTTCTTCGATTAGTCAAACAGGGATTTTTTCACAGCTTTCAGCACCATCTGTCCATTTTGGCACTTCAATAGCGCCCCCTCTTCCTCAATACTCTCGTCCATTACTGTCTAGTGGAACTGGTCTGCACACCTCCGATCGCCTTTCTCTCTGCCACTACCTGGTCGCGAGGTGTCTGTTTGGCATGTTAAACAAATTCACATACACAAGTGCTGACAATTTTACTGTTACTGCCCACAGTTTCCGAAATAGCAGAAGCTCTCAACACGCTACCGGTGATGTGGCGAATGACAAGGACGAAAAAAGCACCAACTTTGGCTTTCGCACAACCTCCAACGGGATGAGTGGGGAGGGAATCAACGAAGTAGCGCGACTGAAGTGGAAGTGTCAGGAGTGTGGGAAGGCATACAACAGTGCTGCCTCTCTGCGAACCCACAAGCAAAGTCACTCACTTCCATGGAAATGTTGCGCATGTGGTAAGGCTTTCTCACGCAAGTGGCTTCTTCAGGGTCACGAGCGCACGCACACGGGTGAGAAGCCCTTCGTTTGTCTCATCTGTCACCATGCCTTTGCCGATCGTTCCAATCTGCGAGCCCATATGCAGGTGCACATGGCGGTGAAGCGCTGGTGCTGTCCCCACTGCAGCGCATCATTCAGTCGCCGCAGTTTACTCACCCGCCACCTCAAGAAGTGTCCATTCCCCACTTTTGCTACGGCCGCTGTTACTAGTGATGTCCCCATCACGTTCCCTGTCGACACGGCATACAACTGCGGCACCGTCAACTCTACCACTTGAGACGAAATTTTGGAGTTTCAATCATTCCAAGTCCTTGCACCAGTGGGTCCCAAGTTTTAGTGCCACATTTATTTACTTCACCGTGTATAACGAGTTCATCTTGCAGCAATTCTCGGTAGATAAATGCATGCACGTTTGCACGGTCTGCCTTTTCACTTCATGAACAAATACTGGCTAAGATCATTTGAATAGCTGCCAAGTATGCAGTAGCGATGTGCACTTGATCGTGGCTGTTCTCTCCTAGCGTGGAGTGGGTCAAGTAGGGATTGCAAATATCTAAAATGAATGCAATGATTTCAGAATCAAGACTACACCCTGAATACAATAACCTGTGAGCGAACCAAATCTGTCGCCCCTAAGCTTCGGAGACACCAAAGTTTGGAATTGCAACGAAACATTTTCAAGTGATCTTTGAAATAGCTGCTATTATGTCCACGTCTGTCGAGCTGTAGGTCTTGCCCGTTTCGTCGCCTTGAATTACTGGCCTACCGTTGACGCTATTTAGTACTTTTAAAACGGATCTATGCCTCATTTTTAGCCTTCAATTGCATCAAATCAATCATAGCGTCTTAATGGTAGCAAAATTAACATCCACTCAAAGCCAATTTAGCCTGTTACGATGATCTGATCTGCCAGTAGACGTTTAAGAATGCCAAATCCAAACTCTTAAGCTTCATTTGACGCTGTGTGTACTTGCACTAGATTGTCGAACCAGGTTTGCTACTTTAAGCACCGCCAAACCTTTAAATGCGCACCGCCTTTAACGAGATGGTGCTAAAAACGAATAATGCCTCCAGCATTTTTTGTTTTTGATGGGTAGGTATTATTGTCTTCCTGTAAAATCCTAACTGCGAATCTTTACCACGTATCGCGAAGAAGTCAACTCAAATATAGGTGTGAAACAACGGTGTGCAGCCGTCCACACAGGAACACCACAGATGTTGATAAACACGCTAACGTCTTCTTAGGCCAAGCTGGGATGCAAACATTTCTTCCATCACGGTAACCACGATAATTGTTGTGTAACTTAACCCAGTTAAGACATTTCGCGATTGAATCTCAAGTGTTGTGAAGGCTAAGCACCATTGGGGTTCCACGGCATGCCTGGATAAAGGAAAGTTTTTGCATTATGAGGTGGCCAAACTGACTACTTTGTCCTTGAGGAAGCCTGAGTGCTATCGCAGGACGGAGGTGGGCGAATGCGTGTAAAACAATTTGTACGAATGGGTGATGCCGTGAGAAGGAACATGCAGTGACAGAGCAAGAATAGTCTGTGGCTGAGTTTCCTGCTTTCGGGCGATAGTGTGGATCGTCTCTGGTCAGATCTTTCGTGCTATAGAGTATCTTGCTCTATTAGAACGCACCACATCCATTTGCTGCAATAAAATTGGTGATCAGTACTGTGTTCGCAGAGGTGAACCACCAGTCCGACGTGTGTGCAATCAAGGCTTCGAATTACTCAGCACACGAAAACTGTTTACTCCGTTTCTAAGACCAAATATAATCCAGCCACTTCCAAATTCCACCAGATTTACGCTCGGCGTTCTGATACTCAAAATCTTCTCCGATAGCCTTGCTAACTGTTGAACAAAGGCGAAGCCATCATGACGACACAAAATAAGTGTGCGACGTCGTGGTTATAATTTTATGAAGCCATTCTATGTGTGATCCCACCACACTTTCACTTGGACTTCTGTCGAGCTTGTCCCAGTGCATAGGTATGCGTTCATAGATGCTTCAATTCAAATAGCTATTAAGCAATCCAAGTTTAACCATTTCCTAGCAAAAAGAAATAACTCTTCGAGGTGATTTAATCCACCAAAGTTGGAAGGACAATATAGGCGCTCTTTGGTTCCAACTACTGCAGTAAAGGCACTCGCATCCTTTGTCTGGAATTCGAATTATCGCTAGCACTAAAAAGGTTTTAATAAGGCAAAGGCGCACGGATTTACATGAATTGAAATAAGCATGATTTACTTATTTTTGTCGTGTTGTGCATCTCACCAACTACTAAACGTTGCCATCGCACCCCACCTGACTATTATGCAGCTGCATCTGGTATACTTGTAGTTTCCATTGCAGAAAAGCTTGGCTACCTTGTGTCTTAGTCAACTTTCTTGTCCCACCTCTCCTGACTGTTTAATTTGCACTACAGATCCCATAAACTACGAGTCTCACTACTGCGTTTTCAATACTATTGACGATATTCGCTTTGCCGTGTGAAACTCTCTAGCCCAAGGCACCTATACTAATCACACACGTGCAAAAATAAGTTATTTTGACGAAATCGCTGATGCGTGCATTCGTCCCATTCTTTGTTAGGGTCAACACCTGTAGGGGTCAAACCACGAGTTTGTACGTGGTTTTACTGCCTATCGCCTCTCTCACCTGGTGTATCGTCAATGTAACGGCAAGAATTAATGGCATGATAATGTTGGTGCATTATTCATTCACAAAGTTTTATCCTTCTAGGTCAAAATCTTAAGACTGAGAGACACTTAAGCTAAGTTTAAATAAGTTTCCAAGATTACTGATGCAACCTGGAATTGTTTGTCATCCAAGTCCCGATCCAGGCCAAAGGTAAGCATAAGCGACAGTAGTTTTTCCTGCTGACAAGTTCACTTTCATTCATTTAAGATGTTCCAATGCGGAGATACCACCAGTAAAGCTATTTGTTGACAAGAAGCTGGTTGATGTGACACTACAGCTTAACGTGTTCTGATGCTGATGAACAGGACACTGGAAGCACGGCTTTACGCATCACACTGTTTACCAATCAAAAGTAAAGTTTTCTCTAGAGCGGTGTGCTAACTGATGTGATTGGTTGAGAAGTTGCTGCCAAAACCAGTCGTATTGTTCAGTGGATAGACATTGTCTACGTTTGTAAGAGGATTTAACTTCAATAAGTTGGTAGCCGCCATTGGGCTTGCCGCTGATTACAAGAAGACACTAAAGGCAATGCCACCCTTAGCAAGTGGATTAATGACGCATTGCAGACATCAAAGCAGACCATTATATTGCCTAAGTATGTCTAGACAAAATATTTTCAACCACTCAAATTTTCTGCTCACTATTTAAATAAGTGAGTCCGGATGCCATTTTTCCGTCTCGAGAAATCTGCGGTTCTCATATAACATTTAAAATGCTATTGACGGTGTTTCCTTTACCTTACGAATCCCACCACCCCCACGCACTCAACTTAACTCAACACTTGTGGAAAAAGTTATCCTGACCTAACCTTTGATATGCGTGCTCGTCCTACCCTTTGTTGGGGTCAACAAACACAGGGAGTCAGGTCATGACTGTGGGCGTGGTTTTGCTGCCCATCGCCTCCCCCACCTGACATGCTGTCCATGTGACGACACAAGGCGGTGACGTCATAACCATTACCCTCTCCACCCCTCCGTCCTCTGTGCCAGTTACTATGCCTTTATTCACCACATCAATGTGGCCACCGCAGTAAACATGAGTCACAAGAACTTAATTCTATGCAATCCACGATTCCGTTATCTATCTTCGCTTAATGTTAAAGCCAATGAAGTCTAACTTCCAGTTGGCTTAGGATTTTAAAAGTAGTATCACAGAAGGCAGTGTATGAGGAGGTTGTAAAAATGCATGAATTTGATATAGCCTTAAAAATTCTAGTTGAAAACGTTAAAAATGTAGCTTGAGCCCTCGTCACGGTCCACAAGCGAATGCTTCGCATAAAAGGTGAGAGAAGGCCTACTAACCTGGCTTTTATTCCGCGACCTAGGCACCCACCCTGGCTTAAAGCCTTAGTAAATAGACTTGCTAAAGGAAATTTGAAATCATTTCAGACTAATAAAACAACTCAGAAATGCTTCTAGTCTTATGTTTGAATTCGAGCTGTGCATGCCAAAGGTGACAGTCATCTTCCTCTCCAGAGGGTTCATTCTCCTTTCTTTCTTTCTTTCAAGTTGTTCTGATGCACAGGTACTGCCGCGAAAGCTGCTCTTCAATGTTTGTGCATGAAACATTGAGGACCAGGGCTTTTGCGCGTCATGTCGCGGCTAATCAAAGGCAGCAGACTAATGCAAGTTAGTGCGCAAACCAACAAGAATATCTGGGGAACCGATGGCATCTATGGTAGCACTATTCGATGGCAGGCCCATACCTGCGTTTGCATGATGATGAAAATAAAATGACTTCGGATCCGCATTGCGCATTGTGCTAATGGTCAT